>ML784315.1:772630-792717 GCA_009831015.1 Picea engelmannii
GGTAGCAAAATAGAAAAAAAAAAAAAAACAAAGCAGGGCACCAATTCCCGTATGTATCTTTGAACCTTATTCTCAACTTCAATCCCCCCTAGTCCCCATAGCATATGAGAAAAAAATAGAGAAATACATAAAACAATAACTTTACTCAAGAGAAATAGAACATGTAGATGCAGTGTTCCCACCCACAGAATGAAAGCATACCCTGCATACAGACCCCGCCCAATGGTTCCCTCTTCTGATGGCTCCCAACTAATTTTCATAAAGCCCTCTGCATTGCAAGACACATGCTTTCCAAGAACATAAACTAAGAGCATAGAAAAAGATGGTGGGACTGCCACCATTGAAAAACAACAACAATGGGGAAACTTACCTGTCAACAAAGGACGACAAGAGCTCAGGCCCAAAAACTGCAAACAACAACAACAGGTCCAACAACTTGCAAAGTTGAAAAACAACAAACCAGTGAACAAACACGAAGAGCTCGAACTGCAATTGTAGGACCTAAACTTTGCAAAGTTGAATCAAACAAAAACTAGAACCATGGAACGAAGCACCAAACAAGGATCGAACACTCGAGCAACGATGCCAACCATGAATGAAACTGTATTGCAACCCATCTGCACAATAATCATTTAACATTGCCAGAGCTGTTAGGTAAACAGTTAAGACTGTCAGGACCATCGAAGGGCATAGGTCTGTGCAAGCATTTAAGAAAATATGCAGCGTGGCAAACCTGTTCTCTCGAAGCATGCAATAATAAAGCAAAAATCAGACATAGAAATATGGTAGAGAATGTATTCTACCCAACAGAAAATGCTAAGGGAGACATTTGAACTAATGCTAGCATTAATCCACCGTCGACCAATGCATAATGAAATATATAATTCAAAATGACCATATACTACCAAATACTTTGGACAGGTCAAGATATTTAACATTGGGAATAGCGAAGGCTGCAATAAGACCTCCAATCCTTTGTCCAATCAGATCTTGAAAAACATGATACTTTTTATTATATTAAAATCGATGTCTTCACTTCCCTTGTTCCAACAATAGACAATATGGAAATATTTCTGGTCAATGCACAATCTAATCCCAGGTCAACGATTTATCAATCGCTATAGTCCTTCTACGCCTACGACAGGGACTAATAATAGGTGACTATAATATCTATGTCATAATTAGATATTTAGTTCAATCATATGCATAACTATCTCCACTAACATCTCTTTAATTTTTTTCATGAATTTTTCAACTAATCTTTATCCCTAACTTCTCTCTTTTCTTCTTATCTTTGATTATTCAATAGACTTATATGCTTGGTCTACATTATTACAAATCCATCATATTATTCATGATTCACAAGTAGGAGTTTAATTCCCTTCATATGCCGGCTTAACGAGTACTTGTGATCTCAATATACAATTTTCAATATACAATCTTCAACTTTATTTTGAACTGGTCCAATCTTCATCTTCATATTCTATGATTTTGTCTTCATTTTATGTCTTCTCCATTCTTCATCTTCAATCTTCAATTTTCATCTTCTACCCAGAAAACATAAACATTGTGTTTGTTCAAGTCCATATAAAAACGTTACCATCCACTGGAATACATGGGTCATCAACTGCTGTATTTGTCAGTTCTCTAGGAAACTCTTTCTTGTGTACATGGTTAAGCAACAATTTTGTAGTCACAAACATTTTCACTCCCCCTGCATCATCATTTGTCATCATCCTAGGTTTTCTTTGGCATACCTATAACCATACTTTGGGTTTCTCTAGATTACCCTCAACCATTACAATTCTCAAGTGGTTTCGTCTTACCATGAACCATCAAGTGGTTTTGTCTGACCACATACCATGCATCATTCAAATTAAGGAGGTATCTCGCCTCATCAAGGCTTACATCAACATTTGACTCAGGTACATACAATTCCAAATTTTCAATTCAGGCTAATCTAGCCCTTGTACAAACATTGGACCAAGACCATTTTCTTTCCATCATTAAAAATATTTTTCAAGGAGGACCATTAAATTTCTTAGGGATACCATTTTTCATGGATTCACTGCTTTTGCATCAACATAGGGTACTATTTATTTTTACATTGCTTCTTCATTCCTCATTCATTCATTGATTTGACTCATTCTTCATTTCCATTCTCTTTGTTGCTTCATTATTCTCTGTCATTTCTTCTTCTTTTTTTCTTCCTAAATCTCCCCTTTCATTTTTCTTCTTATGTTAATGTCCCAGAGTCCATCTCCTTCTTTGCAGGGAAAAATTTAGGGGCTATATATCACCCATGGGATAATTTTCCATGTTTTTTCCAAAAAAAATATTTGCCAATTTCCATTTTTTCTAAAAATGATTCGCCCAAATTCTATAGAAGAAAATTCTTTTACCTTAAAAATAGCCCAATTTTTATAGAAAATATATAAAATCCTTAGAAATTTGAATATTTTTACAAACAATATCACCAAACATTTTATAGTTTACATATTAAGGACTAGTAAGATTTGCCAAGGTTTCTACATTTTGAGATAATTTTCCATCCTTAAAATTATCCCTGCTTCTTTGTTCTTCATGCATCTTCTTTTGCTTGTGCTTTCCTCTGTCATCTTCTTTTGTCATGGAGTCTGCATCTTCTTTAATATGCCCTTGCCTTTTTCTTCTTTTGTTCATGTCTAGGAGTCATCTTCTTCTTTCATCTTCTTTTGTCATTTACACTTGCAATCTTCTTCATTTACCTGAAATTACATGCATAAAAATAATATGTTGCTTGTTGGGTTGTTCAATGTCCAACAAGGCAACCTATGACTTTGGTTTGGAAAACTTAATTGACGCACCATTGTCATTATTTGGCATGGGTTGACCTTGACTTGAATTTGACTCTCACTATCACTTTGCTAACACTTCATTACATAACCAATATCTTTCGACACACACCTGGACTTGACTTTCAATTTACTTTGGCTCTTTACATCAACACATTTAATCTTGACTTTGACTCTTTACATGCTCCATGACTTTAATTTTCCTTTGACATTCATTGTAGCTTATAATCTCAACCTTCAACTTGATCTTGAATTAACTTGTCAAAATGGACTTTAATTCAACACAAAATTTCTTTGATTTCATTGGACTCTTATATCGACTTACAATTTCTTTTCAAATTATCAAGACCTTCAACATCAACATATTGTCTCAAGACTAGAATCACATAATTCTCTTCAACACAACAACATTTGGAAGATAAATACATAGGTTTATGACCCTCGAGAGAATTCCACAAACTTTGTTGGGTAAGAACCCTTTTAATCAATACTCTCTATTCTAAATATAAAATTTTGCGAGCTTAATTCAAGCACCCATCTAGTTCCAATTCATGATCACGATTTTCAAATATATTGGCTTTGCCCAAATAATACAATGTATACTTGATTTTTCTAGGTAACTTGTGCCTCAAGTGCCATGTTTTAGGTTAATTATGTTTGATGCTAGTCTCTTCTAAAAAACGTTGCTCATTTTATGCTCCACTAGTCAAAAACTTGAAAAGACTCACAAATCTCATTCTTCATTGCAACATCATTTTCAGTGATAGGAATCGATTTCAGGGCTAGTTCCAAATACTCACTTGGGGTTGTCATTTGACTATCTTCTGCCAGGTTGAAACAAAAATCACGTAAAATCCACACAAAGTGAGGAGAGAACTGTTGGACATCGGATTAAACACTTCTTGCGAGTTTTGTGACATGGGTTAATCCACTCTCGTGGATCCTAACATTGACGATTGTGGTGGAGACTAATGCCTACGGGTTTTGGTATAATGAAAATTGTAGTCCAACAATTAGTATCAGAGAAACAAGTCTCGAGTTTGAAACTTGCCCAATACACGCTGGGGGGGAGATTGTTGGACATTGGGTTCAACACTTCCCGCGAGTTTCTTGACATGGGTTAACCCCCTCTCGTGGATACTAATTCCGATGATTGTGGTGGAGACTAATTCCTGCGATTTTTGGTCTAACAACAATCATAGTCCAATAAGAATTGCCCAATATCTGCTGCTGTGGTTTGACAATTTGAAGCTCTAACTTGAATATGTTTTTTCATCCCCGTAACAAGGGATAAATGATCCAGAGCAATGTCATCGATCTTTCCCATCTGATTATAGACAAAAATGCTCGAAAAAAGGACTTCCAAAGAAAATATCTGTGTATTGTATGTGTCAGTTTGATCATATGCATTGGTGCCTTCACTGTGTAGATGCAACTTGAAAGCCACTTCTCCTTCCAAGTAACTGATTTACAATGAATCTCTTCCCTTAATGTGCTTGACCACATATGAAAATGACACCGATAGGCCCTTCGACGAGATACAGAGTGGAGATGGCCTCTATGAAACAACACCTGATGGATTTAATTCACAATGGCACATCTCTTTCATGATACACCAATTATATACAATGAGGGTCCTTTCACATTCACAAATGATGACTTTCTATTACATGGTGGCTAGATTCGTGGCATAACGACTGAAACAATTGCTTTACGACTCCTTTAAATTTCCAAGCAACGAGCTTCATATTGGCATTCATGGAGCTGTAATTTAATAATTGGTGACTTCCTTTATCATAGTGTCAACTACCACATGTATAGTGGTTGTATTTAACTCCAGCGGATGACTCTAAATGAAAACAATGAATTTGGATCATATCATTACACAACAATCTCCAAACATCATTATGCAGCATAAAATACATGTTGGATCAACCTTGCACATTGTCCTCATTTCTATGCACAAACACTTCCTCATACACACGACCAAGAACTCCATTAAATTAAATCATTTTTGTTTATATTTCTATTGTACAATTGGTCCCTTTATATAACAATAGGTAATCATAAAAACTATTTCATAACTAGGTATTTATTTCAATCATATGCATAACTATTTCCAATAATATCTCCTTAAATATTTCCATGAATCTCTCAACCAATCTTCATCCCTAATTTCTCTTTTTTCTTCTCATATTTGATTATTTTGTAAACTTACATGCTTGGTTTACATTATTACAAATCCATCATATTATTCATGATTCATAAATAAGAGTTAATTGTTTAAGATTTAGTATTTTAGAATTTATGCTAGAAGTTAATGGCCAAATACTATTAAAACTATACAATGATTAAAATTATTAAAAATGATTATATAGTTTCAATAATAATAATAATAATTATTATTTGTATAAAAACTGTATAATCATTTTTAATAATTTAAATGATTAATAAAAATATTAAGTTTTTTAGTCAATTGACTTTAGCCTTAGTGGGTTGTGTTGAGGGGTGTTTTCCCCCACCCAAGTGACATGTTGAGCTCTTAAATGAGAAAGGCATTGAAAAATCTTAGACTTTCTACAAAATATGGTTTACCTTGGATATGAGGGCAGTGCTTAGCGGGTTTCCCCAAGCTTTATTCCAAGTGAAAAAAATATTAAGTTTTTGATGAAAATTAATAACAAACTAAAACATTCCGGATGGGGTGCCACATAGCAGAAGGAGGCCACACAACGCTCCTGTGAACTCAACCATAAATATGGCTAGCCACCATCCCTCACCTCAGTCTTGAATGGAGAGCGACCTTAATAACTTGTAGAGGAAGGGAGGACAACTCCCTCACGCCAGTTTAATGGTGGTCTTGTGGATTAATGGTAGGAGGCGAGTGATGAGTATGGGGGGATGCACAATAGTCATGTCTGCCCCTAGGATATCTATCCCACTAAGCCTTGACTTCCACTACTTCGCCTCCGAGCTCCGTTACCTTGCTCGACCTAGGAATTGGGTTATTGCACAATGGGTTCTCCTGGATGTAATTTGGATTCTTCACCCTCTTGGCTTAGCCATGCCGAGAGAGAGAGAGGAAATCCTAGGCGAGGACCTGCCTGGTACAATTATGCTGCTAGGCAGAGACACCTGTAGAATATGGAATGAACCCTGTCCATTTCTAGGACTCAACGCACTGCGAAGCCACATACTCCCCCAATGGCCTATGTCGAGGAGGAATTCCTAGAGGAACCTATCTAGGTTGCACCATAATCCCTCCTCTACATGGTCCTAGACGATTACTTGCACCCTCGCACCATCAAATTTGATACATGTAATAAGGTTTCCATGGAAGGCGCTACATGCGTTGTTCAGGTGGAATTCTCGGAGGAAATCCTCCACACAGCACCATGTGCTTTCATTCAGGGAAGCACCAATGAAGCGGATGTAGGAGTTGGGGCAGACAAGGATGGAGTCACCTGCACTATGCAGAAGAATTTCCCCATCTCTACGCCTCCACTGCTGAATGCAATTTCAGAATTCGACCCGACTCCCCCCAACCTCTTCAGCTCGGAGAAACTAGAGCTCATTTTCGACCTCATAAGCTACATGGCGGACCAACTTCATCGGGACACCCTCATCAACATTCAGATTGATATTTTGTTCGACACATTATTGAATGCACCAACCAAGCAGAGGTGCCCGCCCTGTGCGCAACCGTTCGTGCTATAGCCTAGCGACAATGATCTTCCTAGAGCTTCGGACGACAGACCCCATGGTGCGTAGAACCCGACCAATGATTAGATTCATGCAATCCTCTGAGCTCCACAAACACAGTGATAGTGCTTCCTTCTTGTTATCCTGCACTAGTACTCTACACATTTCATGTTTAGTTTTCATTTTTTCAGAAGTTGTTAGTTTGTTCTAGCTTGTAAAGACAACTCTGTCAGGACTATCATTCGCCACCTGCTTTGGTTTCCAATTGGCAAGACATGTGGAAAATGCCTTTTTTGGTTGAAAGTATAATAGGCGACCATCTATTCCGATTTCCACTAGTTTAGCGGAACAAGTGACAATCCAGTGACATGTATCAATTTTGTACAATGACAACACAGTAATAGGATCTACCCTTTTTATTTAGCAAAAAAAAATAACAAACTAAACCAATATTTTTAATTTGATAAAACTCCTAAAAGTTCACATTATAATGTAATTTTATATAAACATTTAAAATTTATCAATAAAAACTAAATCCATAATTTTAAATAACTTTGATTAGTTTTTGTTATAATATGGAATATACTTGTAAACATATAATCTTAAATATTATAAACTTTGACCAGTTTCTATCATAATATGGAATATACATTATACTTTGTAACCTCATAATTATATAGAATGCTTATTGTTTAGAAGTTAATATTAATTCATTTTTCATGTAAATCCATAATTTTAAATATTATAAATTTTGATTAGTTTTTGTTATAATATGGAATATACTTGTAAACGTATAATCTTAAATATTATAAACTTTGGTATATACATTATACTTTGTAACCTCATAATTATATATAATGCTTATTGTTTAGAAGTTAATAATAATTCATTTTTCATCTAAATCCATAATTTTAAATATTATAAACTTTGATTAGTTTTTGTGATAATATGGAATATACTTGTAAACGTATAATCTTAAATATTATAAACTTTGATTAGTTTCTATCATAATATGGAATATACTTGTAAACGTATAATCTTAAATATTATAAATTTTGATTAGTTTCTATCATAATATGGAATATACATTATACTTTGTAACCTCATAATTACATATAATTCATATCGTTTAGAAGTTAATATTAATTCATTTTTTATAAAGTTTTACAAAATTGTTTGAAACTAATGTATTACAAATAATATTTTTTAAATAAAAAATATTTTTCTCTTATATATTTTAAAATTAAATTTATTTATAAAGGAAATTAGATTTTTAATTCGGTAAAAGTTAACTAAGTTTTCAAGATTATGTCATTAGTTTGGAGATACCACATTTCATTGTCTGTCCAAAACATTTTCATAAATTGCCTACATCTGTTTATCAGAGCTATAACTAGAATAAGTTTGTCTATAGTTATATTTGAAAACATAAAAAAACCCACATGACAACAATTGAAACAAACCAATCAATGTGATGTCCCCATCGTTACGACTACAAGCGAAGCAAAAGGTGTGATTTTTTGTTTTGTTAGAAGCAGGAAGGAAACAACGACAACAATTATCCTGCACAAATCTTGACGACGAATCACAACACACGCAGATCAGGAAACAAACAACAACGACTCAACACACTAGCACATCAAGTAACTGAGCGGAACTTGCGAAAATCAAGGGCAAATAAAATCGGCTACCCGCCCGACACAATCAAGACAACACAAACAAGATAAAGGACAACATCCACCACCCGACACAATGACTTCGACGACTAGTAAAAGAAACCTCTAGGACGCACCGGCAATGCATTGAGGCATTACAGAATCAAGTACCAAAATCCAATTACAACAACCACTTCACCCTACACGGGACACACATGACCCAAACAAGTTTCGTATGCGCTTCTCTATCAACGTGCGCATTGATCCCATCCTAAGGAATCATGCCGCCACCAAGCGTCAAGCACAATAATAACTAAGACGTAACTTAACAGTCCTAACTCTTTAAACCAAGACACAAAAGCCCCCCTTGCTAGAATTCGAACTTAACTGTCAAACCTAAAACAAAGATAGAGATGATAACACCCAAATCTATTATGCTATACTTTGATGTTGGGTAACTACATTCAATACTATTAATTGTGCAAAGGTCAATCTATAAGAGCCACAAGCCAACTCCAAACTACATGTGAAACCTGAGAATGGGTGTGCACAAGGTCTACAATCAAACAAAGGTTAGAAGCAATAAATCTAAGTAAGGGAAGCGATCACCTAACATCACACATAGGAGGCAAAGGAATCCTAAGAAGGCAACGATCTCGCTTAAAAAATTCTAAGTGGCAGAAAGGTTAAAAAACATGACCTTCGGTATGAAGAGCATTAACTAGAGACTTCGACTCGCTCTTAAACAAGTTGTCAGTAATTTAAAGTTTGTCAAGGATGCAAGGGATCCTTAGCCACAATGAAGTCAAGTCAACCACTACAGTACAACCGTATCAACTTCTACAACACTAAGGAACATTTTGTATCCTTTAAAACACAATCAATACTCTTATATACTTATGATAATTCCAATTGCAATACAAGGTCTTGCATCAAAAATCGTGTTTACCCACAACTTATAATGGGAAAAAAGGATAACCCTTTCAAATATACTTGTACACACATGAAACTTGACGTTGAAACTACTGCAATTAAATTTTAAAGAAACAATTGTAATATACTATTAAGAACTGCCTTATTAAACATTTAAAGAACTGTTGTAATAAACATTTAACAATTAGAGAGATGACCATGAACAATTTTAAATAAACTGATATAATAACAATTGAAGAAACTGCTTTATTAACCATTAAAGAATTGTTGTATAATAACAAGTCTAAAATATAGAACACTGTATAACATGTAAAAGGTGTTGTCAGTAATTCAATATAATAAAAGGCTTTCTAAACACAATGCCACCATGGCACAGTCAATGCACAACTATTGCACAGTTGAAAACGCAACAATTAATTCGCTGTCAGCCCAGGATAAATTCGTTGTAACTTACCTATTCTATCAATTGTTGAAGCTATAAAATCATTGCCTATCACAAGAGTGTTTCTATCCAAGATCATTATTGGAAACGCTATGTGAAGCCGGGTAAAACGCTGTCCAATAAGGGAAATCACAGAGAAATTGGAGGTCGCTATTACAGCCAAAATAAAACGCAGACCATCATTTATTCGCTATCTTTTAATCTCTCCCTATAATCATTGTATCTTAAAGCCTTGCTATCCTTTAATGTAAGAAGGGATCACTGTCTAAAAATTGAAAAGGATACGCTCTGCTTAATAAAACAAAATTACAATATACCTAACGATATAATTGGGCTCTTGCAAAAATGCAATTAATATGAGATTGCTGAGTTTAATACGCTGTTCAAATCGCTGTTATGCAACCTGGAATAAACATGAGATCACCGAGTTTAATTTGCTATTCAAATTTCTGCCATACAACATTTAAAAATGCAGGTAAAGATGCTATCAACAATATTGCTAGTTAATTTGCCAGTGGGAATATGCAATACACTCGCAACTCAGTAAATCACCCAGTAGTTAAACACATAAGGTAGTCAACGCAAATGGTACATCACAGAAGGAATCAATGCAATACCAAAATTTGCTGTCCTAAAATGACAGTTAACCTCACAACCGAGATAGATATGAAATCGCTGTCCATCAAGGAACATAATTTGGTGTCATAGATTTCTATGGTTGTCCATTAAAGGATGGGTTTCCAGCATTGTTACGCAGAGTTAAATGTCAAGCGGTAAGATAACAATGGTCACATGCAGTGGTAAGGATATCATGCGAAATCACAGGGTAGATTTGCCAAGGTCAAATTGCAGAGGTGAAATCGTAATTCCATAAATTAAAAAGAAACGTTGTCACGGTAACTCAATCATAGTCATTATGTAAAGAAATAATAGTCACTAACTAAAAAAAATCATAGTCAATTTAAATCGTAGACAATAATGTAAATGGAAGTCAAATATCAACCCAACACTGAGATTCATCAATAAAATCACCGAGATGGTACTAGCAAATGCTGGGATTTATCAAAAATTCATAGAGATTAATCCAAGGAAGCACTGGGTGAAAAGCCAAGAAATCGCAGAGATAGTCAACGAAAACGCAGAGAGAAAGGATAAAAATACGCAGAGATATTCAATCACAAGAAGGCCTAAGGCAATCAATCAACCGAGAACAATCAACAGGGGAAGATAGTTGGGAAAAAACGTCCTTCACTCATCATCCATGCACATAAAAGCAGGGCATTAGAATCTATAGGTCATTGTGCACTGAAGTGATGACCATCAATTTGGCTCCTAGCCGACTGCTTAGGCATGGAATGACGAACTAGGGATGGGGACAAAGTAAAAGAATATCTCTTCACAACAAATCAACAAACCAATAGGGAAATCAAAACATTTAGGGATCAAAAGCCAAGGGAATCAAGTCAAGCAGCGAGCTTAAGGCTATGGGGAAATTAAGTTCTCAATTAAAATGCTAAGTCCAATGCCTTCTTTTAAAAGAACATAAATGAAAGTGTAAAGTCAATAATAATCTACCATGCAGAATAAGAGCATGTGTACCGTATCCCAAGTCGTCCGCTCTGAGTCATTGTCCCACGCGCTCTGTGCAGCTCCCGCTTTTCGACCGATGAGACTTCACCGGTACCTCCCAGCCAATGCTAGGGGTACTCTTCTTCCCCCTTAGCCCCCCGAGCTATACAAGGGAAACACGCACTAAACCATAGAACAACTAGCTCCCAGCTCGCCTCGCAAGGTCGAGCTACCACTCCTCATCGAGATGGGTATCCCAACTCCCACAAAATAAGTCAGTCAAGTCTAAAATTCTGCAGCATAACATTACGCATAACAGAGGAGATCCATCCTTCTCCTCCTCCCTCCTTTATATAGAATTTCTAAGTCACTTCTTTCCCAAATTCCCATTTAAATTATTGTTCAACAATTTAATTCAGAAAAATCCTCCTCGTACATGTGTCACCCATCCCCTACTTTGCACCACAAATTAATTTCATTAATTATTTAATCACTCCTATTTCCCTCACCCACTTAAAAACATTCCTAGAATCGCTCCTAGGTGTCCCCATATTCCCTTACACAAATTAATGACTTCCCCCTGACTAATTTACTAGTTGAGTTCAATTTAGAAAGTTCTTAAAGGCAAGATTCCTTGCTAAGTTGGTCATTCTGCTTTTTCCTTATGTTTCCCCCTTTTTTTTTTTTTATGTTTCCCCCCTTTTTCCCTTCGTTTCCTAATTCTTTTAAATTTCCCTTTTTACCTAAACTCAAATTAGTAAGTGTAGACAATTTGTTTTTATTAATTTAATCAAGTTTCTTACCCCCTTTTCGTCACATGTTTAATGATGATTATTATTATTTTTATATTTTTTACCACAAGTATTACTTTAGACCTAGATTTTAAATTTTCGAGGCTGGGTGACATTTTATTAGGGAAATTGTTTTTAAATCTTTCCTTTCACGTCATTTGTTCTAAGGCCATCTAGGTTTATTATCTTATTAGTTAACAACGCAATGTGCCCTTCAGGACGCACTAGGTGCTCCAAGGGTGCCACTTGCCTCATTCCGTTCCCCTTGCGTGATGTGCCCTTCAGGATGCACTACATGATCCAAGGGTGCCACTCGCCTCTTTTCGTTTTTCTTGCGCAACGTGCCCTTTAGGATGCACTACGTGATCCAAGGGTGCCACTCACCTCTTGACTGACTTGGTAGACATCAAAAACCCCCTAGAGTCAATACTTTGTCAGTTGATCTTGTGGGAGACTAAGGGCCTCTAAGGAATAAGGCCCCTGCCTTATTACGCGCCCCATAGAATCATCATGAGTGACTGTCGTAGTCTGCCCTCACGAAATTGTGGGTGTTCTCAAACTAGGTAATCATTAACCTACAGTTTGAACCACGGTGGGAGTGCTAGTAGGCTGTGGCAGGGCTTCTGTCCACACCTTTCCCTCTACGTCTCTGGTAGTCGTGTGTGACCCCTCTACTCCACATGTGAGTCTGGTCGGCAAGCTATCGTTAGCCCACATCATCAACAAATCATGTCAGAAATGAGATCCATAATCACAACATCTAATCAGATGCAAATATGTCATATATACAACAATAAAACCCAATAGTCCACTCCTTGACTCGATCCAGATTCCAAGGGTTTCATCGATGCCTTTGCATCCTTGAGTTCCAAAATCCTGCACTCTCAGGAGAACCGAGTCAATAGCACTTATCTAAGTCAATACAACAAAATAACATATAATCACATCCATAATGTCTCATAATCATAATCAACGACCAATAGTATAATAATCTGGATCACTTGCAAGCAAGTGTCCTCAAATAACAAGTTCATGCAGTGTGTGCAAGACAGAGATGTTACATACACCCCCTCTTGGTCTAAAATTCGTCCCAAAGTTTCACAGTATATGAGTGTCGAAAAAAATGTGTATCACAGTATCATAAGTCTCTCTATTAAACAAAAAAAAAGAAACTACTGGCGCATATCATATGCGTCCTCCCAGGTTGTCGAGTACGAACTATAGTTGTCCCACTAGACCTTGACCTGGTCTACTATTCGACGCCGCAGATGTCGAATGCGATGATCCAGGATGAGGATCGGCTCAACCGTGAGCGCACCCTCATCTGACACCCGCAAGGTGCTCAAGTCAAAACATGTGTAGGATCACTAATCATAATGTCTCAAACAGATATGTGAAATACATCATGCAGACGCCTCAAGAATCAGGCAAGGCTAGTCAATAGGCCACTGGCCTCTCCTTTCCACAATCTCATAGGTTACCACGAACCTAGGAGATAGTTTAGCCCATGTTCCCAACTTGATCAAACTCTTATGCGGTTTCAGCCACAAGAATACTCGATCGCCACATCGTAACTACGGTCGATACAAGGCACATCGACACAACTCTTATGTCGATCCTGCGCTTTTTTGTTCCTTTGTCTTATAGTTTTCATTTAATCTTCCATTTCTTGGATTTCTTCTGGTCCCACCAGGACCCTATCCTCAAGCCGATCCCAACTCAAAGGCATCTGACACAGTTTCCTGTAAAGAAACTCGAAAGGCGCCATCTTAATTGTGCTTTGGTAACTTTTGTTATAAGCGAATTCTACCAGTGACAATAATTCTTCCCTACGCTTTTGTTGGTCCATCACGTACATTCACAACAAATCTTCCAAGACTTGGTTTGTTCGTTCAGTTTGTCCGTCTGTCTCAGGGTGATATGCAGTACTAAAGTTAAGTTAGGTTCCCAAGGCCTCTTGGAAACTAGTTCAAAATCGTCCAATAAACATCGATCCTCGATCAGATATAATCCTCTTAGGCATGCCATGCATATTCACAATCTCACTGATGAAAACTCTAGTGATGTAAGATTCCTGATACGTCATATGTACCGGAATAAACTTAGCACTCTTTGTCAGAGTGTTGACTACCAAAAAAATTGAGTCATGTCTCCTTATCGTTAGTGGCAATCCAAAAATGAATTCCATCGAAATGACCTCCTATTTTGATTCTGGAATAGCATGTGGCTGTAGTAATATTATTGGATGTCTATGTTCAACCTTTACTTGCTGACATTCTAGACATCTGGCCACATAGTTGACTATGCTTGCCTTCAATCCTTTCAAGAAGAATAAGGGTTTAAGCTCTTCCCTCATCTTTGTGACTCCTTGGTGAGCCATGTACACTGCTCTGTGAGCCTCGTTTAGGATCAAACTCCTCAACTCGTCGTTCAGTGGTATGTAAATCCGACTCTTTTTTTAACCCTCAATAATCCATCTTCGTCAACGTAAATCCTTCAAATCTTGGTATCATCATTGTGTTTTGTCCAATAAAATCCTCGACCTCTTTGTACCGATCATTGTCGCGCTGTAAAGTTAGAATCTTTTCATGTAGATTCGTCTGAAGAAGCAACACTGAAAAGATGCCTTGTCTATGACTTAATGCATCTACCAATCAAGTCACTGTTCCTTTTATGTAAGTAATCTCAAAGTCGTACTCGCTAAATAATTCTGACCAACGCCGTTGTCGCGCGTTCAGGTCACCTTGCGTAAAGATGTGTTGTAGTCCAGAGTGGTCCATTTTTAGTTCAAATTTTGGTCCAAAAAGGTAGTGTCTCCACACTCTCAATGCGTATACCATGGATAACAACTCCAACTCTTGCGTCGCATAGTCCTCCTCATGCTGTCTTAGTTTCCTCGAAATGTAAGCGATCACTCGACCATCTTGCGTCAAGACTCCGCCTAAGCCTTCCCTGGATGCGTCAGTGCATATCAAGAAGTCCAGGTCCATGTCAAGGACCTTTAGTATCGGTGCGATTGTCAACAAATATTTGTGCCTCTAAAATTCTTCTGCGCATTTCTCGGTCCAAACAAACTTCTTGTTCTTCTTATGCAATTCCGTGATCATATTTGCTATCTTCAAAAATCCCTCAACGAACCGTCAATAATATCCTGCTAAACCCATGAAGCTACGCACTTCCAGGACATTTTTCGGCATAGGCCATTCCATAATAGCCTCGACCTTTGATGGATCCATGACAATACCTTCGCCAGAGGTGACAAGCCCTAAGTAGTGAATCTTCGATTGATAAAACAAACATTTAGACAATTTCCCATACAATTTGTTCTCTCGCAGACACTGCGGTACCAAGCACAAGTGCTCGTCATGCTCCTCCATTGTCCAAGACTCAATAAAAGTATCATCAATTAATACTTGGATGAACTTGTCTAAGTACTTGTGGAACACCCCATTCATCAACTCATAAATACGCCTGGGGCGTTTTTGAATGCAAACGGTAAAACAATAACTCATAATGATCAAACCTTGTGTTAAAGGCGGTCTTAGGGACATCATCCTCCTTGATCTATAACTGGTGATACCTTGATCGCCATAGATCTTTGAAAACACTGTCGCACCCTTCATCTGATCAAATAGATCATCAATCCTTGGCAACAAATACTGATTCTTGATTGTTGCCTTGTTCAATTGATGGTAGTAAATGTAGAGTCTCCCATGACCCATCCTTTTTTCATATGAAGATAACAGGTGCACCCCACTGTGACACACTCAAACGTATAAGTCCTGAGTCCAACAACTTCTTCAGTTGCATTCTAAACTCCTATAATTCCGGGGTTGACAAACGATAAGGCGTTCTCGCTATTGGTTCAGTGCCCAATTTTAAGTCTATGGTAGACTCCATTTGCCTCTCCGGTGACATCCCAGGTAACTCCTTTGGGAAGACATCCACAAACTCTCTCACCACAGGAAGGTATTCTAGACCTTCTGCTACTCCCTTATGGTATAATGCAAGGATCGCATAAAACTTACATCCCTTGCACATGATCTTCCGTAACTGTAAGGAAGAGATAAACCTCAGGGAAACTTCCTAGTTCCGACCTGCAATCACGTGTCTCTGTCCCTCATCATCGACCAAGCTCAACCGTTTCGTCTTACAGTTGAGTATCGCCTCATGCGATTCCAACTAGTCCATATCGATCACGACGTCATAAGATCCTAATATCATGACGTACAGGTTGGCCCTGGTGACAAAATCTCCTAGGTTAAGGGTACATCCCGTAACCTTTCCTCCGACCTTATGTTTGGCTCCCGAAGCCATCTCTACAAAGATAAACTCATCCTGTTCGACTGCCTTTACCTTAATCCTTTTTAGTGCTGCACCTGAAATGAAACTCTTGGTAGCACTGGGATCTATCAAAATATTAAGGGTCTAGCCAGCGACGGTACCTGGCATCTTGAGCATAGTTGACTGATGCTCTGCCTGTTGGTTATTCACCGCTACAAGAATCTGATGGGCCTTGCCGAAAATGCCCATGGTAGTGGGTCCGACTGATTCAGAAACTCCGACCCTTTCCTCTAGGTAGTAACGCTGGTAATGTGGCTCCCCAAAATCCAACACACTTTCTTCAGTACAGTATTCCTGGTACCCGAAGTAGAAGCTGAATTATAACAATAAGGCCAAAATCGAACTTCTTGACATTAATTTTCTGGGTAAATTCATGCGGAGCATACCAAAGCACCCCAAAACGGGCCTCGATGTCGGGCACCATGCGGCTGCCTTGTCGCAAGGTGTCGAACTTGTTGAGTTGATGCTCAACGAATTCCTTAGAAATATACCTCTCCTGGAAGCATTCCTCGAATAGTTCCCATGATACGTCGTCGACGACCATGTTCAATGCGACAGTAGCGGCTTCCATCATAGAAGAGAACTCCCCTTCAGTTGAAATACCGCCATGCAAACTTTCAAATTGGAGGTATAGTCGCGTAGTGCACAACACATCGCCCAAATTTCCAACCATGCCTCAATGGATGCACCGTCCGGGGCACTCCTAGACTTGAGAACTCATCCCTCTCGAGTTCTCGAAGAATGCTAACGGTACTGGTGGGGCATGCTACTGAACCTCAGGGGTACAGGTGCCCTGGCCTCATCTTAGTGCAGATGGTGAATCAAGGCCTCTGACAATATCTACGAGGACCTTGTCAGACCTTCATCATCCCTTACAACAATCGAATCCATTCCAAGGACTGGTTCCTTCCCTTGGGGTTAGACTCCGAGGGCTTGGGCATTGCTGGAGGTGTCACACCTCCTTCCACAACATCACACTGTGAACCTCTGTGGCGTCCTCTAATCGAGATCACCACATGGACACGCTAATTTTTTTAGTTAGCGTTAGGTTAAAACTCAAGGGTTCGCTGCTGTGGAAAGCATGGTGAGCCAGAGTCATAGGGTTGAACCTTCTTTGATACCATATGTGACATCCCCATCGTTACGACTACAAGCGAAGCAGAAGGTGCGATTTTTTTTTGTTAGAAGTAGGAAGGCAGCAACGACAACAATTATCTCGCACAAATCTTGATGATGAATCACAACACATGTAGATCAGGCAACAAACAACAATGACTCAACACACTAGCACATCAAGGAACTGGGCAGAACCTGTGAAAATCAAGGGCAGATAAAATCGGCTACCCGTCCAACACAATCAAGACAACGCCTATGAGCTAAAGGGAAACATCCACCACCTGACACAATGACTTCGAAAACCAGTAAAAGAAACCTCTACGGCATGCCACCAACATATTGAGGTGTTACAAAATCAAGTACCAAAATCCAATTACAACAACCACTTCACCCTACACGGGAAGCGCATGACCCAGACAAGTTTCGTATGCACTTCCTAAGGAATCATGCCACCACCAAGCGTCAAGCGCAATAGTAACTAAGGTGCAACTTAACAGTCCTAACCCTTTAAAACAAGACACAAAATCCCCCTCTGAGAGAATCCGAACTTAACTGTCAAACCTAAAACAAAGATAGAGATGATAACACCCAAATATATTATGCTATACTTCAATGCCGAGTAACTACATTCAGTACTTTTAATTGCGCAAAGGTCAATCTATAAGAGCCACAAGCCAACTCCAAATGACATGTGAAACATGAGAATGGGTGCGCGCAAGGTCTACAATCAAACAAAGGTTAGAAGCAATAAATCTAAGTAAGGGAAGTGATCACATAACATCACACATAGGAGGCAAAGGAATCCTAAGAAGGCAACGATCTCGCTTCAAAAATTCTAAGTGGCAGAAAGGTTCAAAAACATGACCTCCAATATGAAGAGCATTAACTAGTGACTTTGACTCGTTCCTAACCAGGTTGTCAGTAATTTAAAGTTTGTCAAGGATGCAAGGGATCCTTAGCCATAATGAAGTCAAGTCAACCACTACAGTACAACCATATCAACTTCTACAACACTAAGGAACATTTTGTATCCTTTAAAATGCAATCAATAATCTCATATACTTATGATAATTCCAATTGCAATACAAGGTCTTGCATCAGAAATCGTGTTTACCCACAACTTATAATGGGAAAAAAGGATAACCCTTTCAAATCTACTTGTACATACATGAAACTTGACGTTGAAACTACTACAATTAAATTTTAAAGAAATAGTTGTAATATACTATTAAGAACTGCCTCATTAAACATTTAAAGTGATGTAGGAAAATCTCCCTGCGGACAGGTAGATTGCCTCAAAGAGATAGAACCTACTCTAAGATAGAAAGTGCTTAACATGGACACTAACTTCCTTTCAAATCCATACAAACTAGCACACGAGAAGGAAGGAGAACAACAGTACCTTTTTATCGATGTTTGTCCCTGCACGCTCCAAATCGAGCTTCGAACTCTCGCTCCTCGCTGAGTCCTGTAGGCAAACAAAGTACGACCACTTCCTACTCTATTGATGTTAGTTTGAAAACAGATCTATCTATCAATGATAGGTTCATGTGAGGTCAGACACAAACTAGAAAGAAACAGGCCAAGCATGTCATATTGATGAGAATAACGACAACAATACTTACAATCGTAGATGTGAATGCGACAACTTCGTCAAGTCCCCTTTGTCTAACCCTTGCTCGAAAGATCCACAACCTGGATGATAGCAGCTTCACTAATCACTTCTCCTTTGACTGACTGTGTGTTCCCTATGAGATCATAGGTTTTATGTTAGCAATTCTTCCCCTGTTCCAGCACCACTTATGAGATCATAAGTTTGGTGTAATTCTCCTTTTCCAATCCTCTTTCACCATTAGAAAGCTTGCTTATATAGCCTTGGAGAGGCTTTAACCACTTGAGATATCCTTGGGGAAGTTGAGGATTTGACTCCTTCAGTTGAGGATCTTCCCTAAGATCATGGCTGGAGGAGGGATTCGAATCCAACTGCCTTTCAAGAATGAAAAGATGCTTCCCCCATTCATCTCAACAGCTTAACTACTGCCCAGAATAGGTAGTGCTCCCTCAAAAGGGCCATCAGAGCATTGTAGCGCTCCCTAGTAGTCTTTAGGGGGCGCCAACGCTCTCAAAATCTATAGCGCTCCCTCAAAAGGGCCAGGGGAGCTTTATAACGCTCCCTGACAGTGTAAGGGGGAGCGCCGATGCTCTGAGAAGAGGTATAGGGGAGCGCTCTCCTTCAAAAGCTCAGTTTTTGAGGTGCTTTCAGATGGCAAAAGGTTTGCAAGCCTGCTGACTCATTTCTCCTCTTTCAAATCAAATGTTTGAGGTGTTTCAAGTGTCCTTCTCATGTCGTTATGGGCACGACATAGGCATCATGGCAGTATGCTTCCCTGACACTTGCGATACTTGTGAGCAACATGCGACACTTGCGACTTTGCAAGCAAAATGCGACACTTGCGACCTTTGTAATGACGACACTTGCGACACTATCAAAGTGAGTAATTTTGATGTATAACAGATTGCCCCCCAAAGGATGAAGTTAGAAGATAGGAACTGATAACTGAAATACTTTGTATATGCTCAAGCAAGGGTATAGACTCGGAGAACCTGACGGAAGCTGCACACAAACATCCAACAAATATCATGACATATTTCAAAACCCAAGGCAGGCATACCTATGCTTGGGTGATCAAGACTTGCAAGA
>ML784315.1:802479-854124 GCA_009831015.1 Picea engelmannii
CCCTAAAATAAGGAAAGTGGGCCAAGTGACCTAGAAGATGTTTTTAAGGAAGCTACTTGGAGAGTATAAATAAGAGGCAAGGCTCTCTCATTTGAATCACACTTGAGAATATTGAATATCTATATGTGTATGAGGTAACCAAGTATATCTAAACCGGAATTCTGAGTGAAGGTGAAGAAAAGAAGGCCGAAATGCAAGGAAGGATAAATTCCTTTGATGGTGCTTTCTAAGGTATGTTATTGACAGGTCATCTCACCATTTTCGCTATAACTTTTTTTATATAATGATTCAGACCATGAAATTTCTATTCAAGTGAGAAAACATATCTAAGTATCTGTGGTAAAATTTTTAGCTTGTGGGTCATTGTATTTTTGAAGTTACACTCTGTGGAACATAGGGTTTGTGACCAGTCCTGAAACTAGTCAAAATCAGGTGTTTCTAGTAAAAAAGTCATAACTTCTTCATAACAGATCCAAATTCAGTAAGACAAAATGTGTTGGTTAGGGGACAATATTTTGTATTCTTTTTAATATTTTTAAATCAATTCATCAAATATTTTTTGCGGGGCACACTCTACAAGGTCGCTCTCTAGAATAAGCTAGAATTTAGCAAGGTATGCCATTTTTGCTATAACTCCTTTTCTGAGAGGTTCCAAGTAGTGAAACTTGGAGGAATTGCATAAAACACATTGAAGAACATTGTGTATCAGTTTCATATCTTTATACATTACAAGTTCAAAGTTATGATTACTTCAAGTTAGGGTTGTTGACTAATCCAAAAATAGGCATGTGAGACTAAAGAAAAGTTTGATGAAAATGCTAGTCTCTTGTTTTTAAAGTTAAGGAAGGTTTGTAGGAATGTGATAATATAAAATATGTCTATTACAGAGCTACAAATCATATTTGGATGATGAAATTGATGAGGGATTTTGGTTGTGGTACATATTGAGTACATGGTTGAGACAAGTAGTTGATAAGTTGGCGCACATACATGAGGTGTATAGTTGATGATGTTGGTACATATTGATGAGTAGTTGACACATGATTGGTACATACTTGGTACATGGTTGGATGCACTTGTTTATGGTACAGGTTGATTACAGGTTGGTGCATGGATGATGCACTTGTTTATGGTACAGGTTGATTACAGGTTGAGGTGCAGGTTGATGCATGGTTCAGATTTATTGGTATAGGTTTACAATGGTATATCTCACAGTGATAGTGTGGCAGTGGTTCCATCATTCTACTTCTACTTCATGGTGGCAGGGCGGGGCAAGGACAGGTGGTTGTAGCCGAAGAACATTGGGGGTTGTAGCCTCCTTCTGGTTGTAGCCAGAGAATTGGGGAGTTGGAGTTTCCCTCAGGTTGTAGCCTGAGAAACTAGGGGGTTGGAGCCTCCTTCCAGTTGCAGCTGGAAAACAAAGGAAGTTGGTGCTTCCAATGAATGTAATTCTTCAAGACATATAAGAAAAAATATTCCGTGGTTTTCTCCCGATTTGGGTTTCCACGTAAAACGCTGGTGTACTGTGTATGTGTGTGATTGTTTATTTCTTATTGCTCATTATTGGATAATGATTCTACATTTATATAACATTTGAAGAAAAAGTATTATAATTACGCTATTACTGATTCACCTCCCCTCTCAGTAATCCAACAAAGTTAAATCGCAGACAATCATGTATATGGTAGTCAAATACCCAACCCAACACCGAGATTCATCAATAAAATCGTCGAGATGGTACCAACAAGTGCTGGGATTTATCAACAATTCACAGAGATTAATCCAAGGAAGCACTAGGTGATAAGCTAAGAAATCGCAGAGATAGTCAACGAAAAATGTAGACAGAAAGGATAACAATACACAGAGATATTCAATCACAAGAAGACCCAAGGAAATCAATAAACCATGAACAATCAACATGGGAATAAAGATGGGCAAAAACATCCTTCGCTCATCATCCATGCACAAAAAAGCAGGGCATTAAAATCTATAGGTCGCTGTGCACCGAAGTGACGACCGTCGATTTGGCTACTGGTCGACTACTTAGGTGTGGACTGATGAACTAGGGATGATGACGAAGTCAAGCAACGAGCTTAAGGCTATGGGGAAATTAAGTTCTCAATTAAAATGCTAATTCCAACGCCTTCTTTTAAAAGTACAAAAATGAAAGCGTAAAGCCTATAATAATCTACCATGCAGAATAAGAGCATGCGTACCATAGCCCAAGTCGTCCGCTCTGAGTCGTTGTCACATGCGCTCTATGCAACTCCTGTTTGTCGATTGATGAGACTTCACCGGTACCTCCCAACCAACGGTAGGGGTACTCTTCTTCCCCCTTAGACCCCTGAGCTGCAAAGGGGCCACGCACACTAAACCAGAGAATAACTACCACCTATCTCACCTCGCAAGGCCGAGCTACCACTCCTCACCGAGCTGGGTATCCCAACTCCCACAAGATAAGTCAGTCAAGTCTAAAATTCTGCAGTGTAACGTTATGCATAACAGAGGAGATCCATCATTCTCCTCCTCCCTCCTTTATATAGAATTTCTAAGTCATTTCTTTCCCAAATTCCCATTTAAATTCTTGTTCAATAATTTAATTGTGAAAAATCCTCCCCGTACATGTGTCACCCATCCCCTTCTTTGCACCATAAATTAATTTCATTAATTATTTAATCACTTCTATTTCCCTCACCCACCTAAAAGCATTCCTAGAATCGCTCCTAGGTGTCCCCATATTCCCTTACACAAATTAATGACTTCCCCATGACTAATTTACTAGTTGAGTTCAATTTAGAAAGTTCTTAAAGGCACGATTCCTTGCTAAGTTGGTCATTCTTCTTTTTCCTTGTGTTTTCCTTTTTCTTTATGTTTCCCCCCTTTTTCCCTTAGTTTCCTAATTCTTTTAAATTTCTCTCTTTCCCTTTTTATCTAAACTCAAATTAGTAAGTGTTGAAAATTATATTTTCCCCCCTTTTTCTTTTATATCAATAAATTTTAATTAGCATGTGTAACAAAACAATCATTTCCCTTTTAAATTTTTAAATCCCTCAATAATTTGATTTTAATAATTTAATAAAGTTTCTTACCCCCTTTCGTCACATGTTTAATGATTATTATTATTATTTTTATTTTTTTTACCACGAGTATTACTTTAGACCTAGATTTTAAATTTTCGAGGCTGGGCGACATTTTATTAGGGAAATTGTTTTTAAATATTTCCTTTCACGTAATTCATTCTAAGGCCATCTAGGTTTATTCTCTTATTAGTTAACAACATGACGTGCCCTTCAAGACGCACTACATGCTCCAAGGGTTCCACTCGCCTCATTCCGTTCCCCTTGCGTGACATACCCTTCAGGATGCACTACGTGCTCCAAGGGTGCCACTTGCCTCTTTCCGTTTTTCTTGCATGACGTGCCCTTCAGGACGCACTACGTGCTCCAAGGGTGCCACTCGCCTCTTGACTGACTTGGTAGACATAAAAAACCCCTGGAGTCAATACTCTGTTAGGTGATCTTGTGGGAGACTAAGGGCCTCTAAGGAATAAGGCCCCTGCCTTATTGCACGCCCCTTAGAATCATTGTGAGCGATTGTTCCAGTCTGCCCTCACGACATCGTGGGTGTTCTTGAACTAGGTAATCGTTAACCTACAGTTCGATCCACGACAAAAGTGCTAGTAGGGTGTGGCAGGGCTGCTGTCCACACCTCTCCCTCTACGTCTCTGGTAGTCGTGCATGACCCCTCTACTCCACATGTGAGTCCGGTCGGCAAGCTATCGTCATCCTGCATCATCAATGAATCATGCCATAAATGAGATCCATAATCATAACATCTAATCAAATGCACATATGTCATATATACAACAATAAAACCCAATAGTCCACTTCCTGACTTGATCCAGAGTCCAAGGGTTTCATCGATGCCTCTACATCCTCGAGGTCCAAAATCCCGCACACTCAGGAGAACCGAGTGAATAGCACCTGTCTAAGTCAATACAACAAAATAACATATAATTTCATCCATAATGCCTCATAATCACAATCAACAACCAATAGTATAATAATCCAGATCACTTGCAAGCAAGTGTCCTGAAAGAATATGTTTGCACAGTGTGCACAAGAGCGGGCTGTTACAATCAACTCTATGCATTATCCCAATACTTTAGTTTCTAGGGCTCAATCATAGGTTTATAATCCAACTCATCCATGCCCACCCTAATTGGAAAATTTTTGGAGCCCGATGGACTCGGCGTACCGTCACCCTCCTCTTTTTGCTCAGGTTGATGACTAGGTGGAAAGACCTTGAAGTGAATGCCATACTCAAGTAGAATGTGGTGAGTCCCTGCACAAGAGATCTAGCTAATAGAAGAACGAGTTTACAACTTGAAAAATAGAGAAGACGAGAGAAAAATTGGAGAGAAAAGAATGAGAAAATATATTAACTGTATTCCACACTCAAAGATTGAATAAATTTACAATAGATATAGGCTACATGAGTAACTAATGCACCATAGTAGTGATCTAGAGAGATCTAGACAATCACTAATAGACACTGGAGTGAACTACCACCTAGTCTTAGTTAACCGATTCATGCAATCATTAGTTAACTTAGTTACACGTGTGGAAGTGAGAGAAACACATGCCACTGCTAGTGATAAAACCAAGGTTTCCATGCATGAGTGACTTCCACTAGTCTAATTGAGTGTAACTGACTCTAAAATGAAGATGAACATTTTATTTTGTAGGGGAATATTATCTAGAGAGAATATTCTCATCTAAGGAAGCGTTCTCAACATTAGACTATCAAACTTAAGAAATAATTTTAGGTGAGTGTGTAATATCTCCAACACCCCCCATGAACACTACTATGGTGTAAATGGTGAATGGGTCTTGGCAACATAGGCCATGTTAGGTACCCATTGTATAATGCATATAAGAATGATACACTGAAAATCTGAGAAAAGAGGGAAAACCTCCCTTCAAAGTAAAATGCATGAGAAAAAACAAAAAATGAGAAGGAACAAAAAGCAGTTGCTAAGCAACTGTGTCCTTCACTTCACAAAGACCTCGCAATTGTGCAAGTTTGTGCTCGTTGAAGATTTTGTTGAAGATGTAGGTGTCTGCACAAATCTGATGAAGTAGATGCACCAGTGAGATGTCCACACATATCCACTTCTCTTTTTGTAATGAAGAAGATCCAAATGAAGTTTGGATGAAACTTTGAAAATCACATGGAACAATATTACTAACTTAACGAGAACTGTGACCTCAAAATGAGAACTCTAGCCCAAAAAACTCATATTTTTGCATAAAAAACATGAAAATCAACCCCAAATCAAAAAGTGGTGCTACCGGTAGCACCATGTTTTCAAATGGGGTCAAAATTACAACAATTTTCAAGCATGACCTTCAAAACTCATACAATATCTTAGAGAAACCTTAAAATTAACACCAAAATAAAAAAGTGATGATAACTAAAGATTTTTTTTTTTCTAAACGTTAAAATTATGGCTTATTTCAATCTAATGGAAACCATGGTTTTGACAATAGATCCCTATGCTAAAAAAAAAACTCAAAATTGAATAAATTATGATCACTTAAAAATTTATTTAGTAACATTTTTTTTCTTTTTAAATTTACATTAAAAAATAAATAAATAGAAAGGACAAAATCTTTGCAACTTTTTTTTTTAAATGAAACAAAAAACACATTCAAAAAAATATATTCAAAACCCAAATTTCCAAAAAAAAACAATTACATTTATGTAATATGTAATGTATGACGTATTACATAACAATGTAATACATAAATGTAATATGTAATACATATTACATATAAATTATATATAAACTATATAATTTATAAATAGTACATATTACATAACTTCACTGTAATATGTAATACATATTACATATAAATTATATATAAACTATATATAAATTATATAATTTATAAATAGTTTATATTATATATAATATAATTTATAAATAATTTATGGGGTGTTACCGGTAGCACCATTTTTAAAGACGGGGTAAAAAATGTGACCCTCCAAAAAATGAGAACTCGACAAAGTTCTTGTTAAGTTGGTAATATTGTTACGACCATTTCTGGAAAAATGCTGAAAATTTGTTGATTTTAAAATGCTCATAACTTCACTTCCCGGACTCCATTTTGGACGCTTTTTTTTTTTTTAAATTGGGTATTTCTCTGAGAGGAATTCAAATATTCATTTTTTTTTTGAAAATTATGCTACAAAAATTTCATAATTGAATCTGATGTGCACGGCCCCCTTTTTGGCTTCTGAGATGCATGCATGGGAGTCTTTGCATGTGGCTTCTGGGATACATGAATGACACATTAAAAATTGTTTGCATGCGGATCCTAATATGCATGGATGATATATTTTGTATGCGATTCAGGAAACAAATCTGAAATGGGGTAGACATCATCTTCAATGAATGGGACACAAAGTTGTGTAGATACCTGTGTAGAAGACTCTTCAAACTGAGAGGATTGATCTTCCAGTGGATTTTCTACTGGATATATATTGTCATCCTTTTGCATGAAATATTCTTTATTCCAAAATATAACCTCTAATATGGTCCATAATTTGTTTGGAGTTGAGTCTTATTATTCATCATATACTTGATGGAAAAGTTAAGGAGAAACTAACATGCAGATACATCCTATGACCATATCTTATCTATTGAGAAAGCCATTTTTCTCATCTGTGGAATCAAACTCTGCTTCCATTTCCATGGTTATTTGGTATAAAACTCTACTTCTAAGAAGTAGTAGAATCTTTGGCTTCCACTCCAAATAGTTATGAGGCATGAGAAGTATTGCTAACAAGTAAAACAAATATTCCATCTTTCCTGTTGCTTTGTTTCATCTTCGGTACCTGCAAAAGAGTGTTGGTGATGATCCCTGCTAGTGATTTGTGGGCTCTGATACCATGTAAAATGTGGTGAGTACCTGCACAAGAGATCTAGCTAGCAAGAGAACGAACACAACTTGCAAAATAGAGAAGACGAGAGAAACGTTGGAGATAAAAGAATGAGAAAATGTATTAATCGTATTACACACTCAAAGAGTGAATGATTTACAATAGATATAAGCTACATGAGTAACTAATGCACCATAGTAGTGATCTAGAGAGATATAGATACTCACTGACAAATATTGGAGTGAACTTCCACCTAGTCCTAGTTAACTAATCCATGCAATGATCAGTTAACTGAGTCACACACATGGAAGTGAGATAAATACATGCAACTGTTGGTGATAAAACCAAGGTTTCCATCCATGAGTGACTTCCACTAGTCTAACTGACTATGAATTGAAGAGGAACATCCTATTTTGTAGGGGAATATTCTCTAGAGAGAATATTCTCATCTAAGGAAGTGTTCTCAACATTGGATGATCAAACTTAGGAAAATAATTCTAGGTGAGTGTGTACTATCTCCAACAATATCGAGACTGGTAGAAAATTTTAAATTTATCTTCCAGAATGTGAATTGCATGTGCAAGGTCTCCATGCTCTCTCCTAGTCATGTGGAGAGATTTCCCAACCATTTCATGGATGATCCAATACGTCTCAACAATTTTAAAATACTTGGTCTCCCTTGTATTTAAATAGATGGGGTCATCTACCCAATATTGGACCTCCTCTAGGAACTATTTGTCAGACGTGGCACACAACTGAGTGTGAATTTCCTCCTCAACCTTTACAACTTCCTTTTTTTCAGCCTCTGAACAAAATTCTTGGAACCGATTGCCTTCCTCCCAAGCTTCGTGATTTTCCCTCATATTAACTATTGGACCCTGGGATGAAGATGCTTCATTGTTATTATTCCCCAGAGAACTTGCTCACCCCTTCTTACCAACGTTCTTGGCTATCCTTGGAACTGTCTAGACCCATTAGCTACCAATTAAGGTTCGATCTAAAGGAACAATCCTACCCACACAAAAATCCAACTCCCTCCTTTAACTAACATCCGACCCAAATCCTTCGACACTGAAGTTCTACCCCAACCGATCACTTTTACCTGACCAAATCACCTAGATTACTCCCTCATTTTAGATCCCTACCCTCTATCCACTCCAAGCTTCCTTAAAATTTCCTTCGCATGTTCGACACCTCACATTTGTATACACCCAGGATAACACCATCATAACCAATATACCTTCTCCTATCCTCATCTCAGAATAATGCTTCAGGGTACTCCCCAAATTCGCTTCTCGAAGGTTCAACTTTCTCTTTGATGAGTGTTGCATACCACCTCTGAGTTTAATTTCACTCATAATTTCGCACAACCAGATCCGTCGGTACCTTCTCACTCGATGCTGTTGTCGGCCTCTATAACATATCAACCTTCTTTCCAACAACTATCATGTACCTCCTCACTGTCCCGTCGACCTCCTGCTCCAACGTGTGGGCCTGGTCAATCTTGACATCTGGTACCCCATCCAGGTATGATTGATTCAATGTTAATTATATGAAATATAATTATTTATATATATGATTAAGGTTAAATATTACTTAAAATACATTATTTTATTATTATAATTTCAATGATAATAATGATGATGGTTAACATCCACTAAGACCAAAATTGGTTTATCGGACCTTAAGAAAGGTAAGAGATTACTTGGATTTCTTTAAACTGTTATTTTGATGCTTGAAAAACATTAGAAGAAGAGTTCCAAGATCACTATAGTTTTGATGACTTAGAAGGTTAGGAAGGTTTGTATTGTGACATATATTTTGAAATTGAGATCTAATTTGGGTATACGTAGAGCACTCTAAGATAAAATGCTTTTCATCTTCAACCCTTTTGGTGTCACAAAGGTGACAAATTATTTCATGCCATGGTGTTTTGGGGATTTTCCAATGCCCAACTTCACTATGTATCTCATGAGAATTAGTTCTTATTTTAACAATATTGATTCTCTTCTTTATGCTAGTCAAAACAAAGAGACACTTTTGATCTTCAATATTAGGGTTAACCACCTCCTTATAATATCTTAATTTTATTTTACCCTCTAATTCTTGATTGCACGATAGTTTCTCCTGAAACAACTTAAAACCTAAAATCATCTTTCAAAAATAAAATCTCTTAATACCCAATAAAATATCAACTTTATAGTAATATTAAATTCAATATGAAATAAATGAGATTATTAGTGACTTTGAATGCACATAGTACCAAAACTGTGCATTGTAGCAGGATCAATAAGCATCTAGTTACAAAGTGTTTATTGATAACATGAACATTGGTATGTATAGCATGGGCGTACGAACACAATCTCCCTTTCTCTATAGACATGAAACAAAAATGTCAATCCACCGAAGGCTCATTAGTTCCACGGGTCGTTTGTCCAAAAAATCATACAGGATTTGAATTATGACTGAAGAGGCATGCGTGGTGACCAACTCCAACAAATAGAACCAAAGGTCGATTTTATCATTCCACCAAAAATCAGGGGCAAGTTGATGTTTATCTTAGTACAAGTTTCCATACTTCCTTATCTTCATTGGATTCGATCTCAAACATATTTTATGGCCAATTTTGTCATTTTGTCGAGGTAATTCTCCATTAGATAACAAATGGAATGCAAGAAGCATTAAGAGGTTTTTTCATAGTTTGATTAAAATCCTTAGTAAATGTTTTGTGTGAGAAATTTTCACCTCAGATGATTTTAGTGGTACATCGTGTCATTGCAAATAAATTGTCCCGTAAACAATGACACATGAAACGTGTTTGTCATGAAGCAAAGCTAGTCATTAATAGATCTATAAGTTTGATAGATCTATACATTTTATAGAAGTGTTCAACAATGCCAATTTTTTTTTAGAATTGTTCAACAACAAAAATAATGAAATGTGCTTTGGGTAAAAGTGTTAGTAGACAATTGTAAGCCAACTATCCACACTTGTAAGTTGATGTAGGCAAGTCATTATTTGTCCAATTCTTATATTCACTAACTACTAGACAACTATCATTCTTAAATGCAAGGCTTGTCTTGGTTTGTTATAAACAAAGGGCTTCCTCTTTCATTTCAATATAAGACAACTTATAGATGCACTTTTCTGTCTTTTGTAGAAGGTTTCTACTCCTGGTATGTTCTTTTCTCAACACCATCATGGTATCAGAGTGAAGCTCTACAAACCCCTTTTCATTTTTTTGAGAGAGATTGTTAGTATTTGAGTTGTTTTTCAAGTTTTTGGTTAGCGTTTATGCCCTTTTAGATCTCAGACTTGCATGCTTCCTCTCTTAGATTGAAGTATGCACGCAACCCTTCATTACAAATTCACAACATGGATTAACATAGTCCATTGCATAGCATATCAATTGAGTATAAAGGGTGTGGCATTTCTAGAACTAGATTGCTCGTTCGAATGCCATATTCACTCATTGGGAGGAGTCGCTTGTGTGAAAGGCAATCAAATTGCTAGTTTGGAGGATCTGGTCACTATTTGAGAGAGGCTTGAATGGGTATTGTAAATTGTATTGCAAATATCTAATATATTGTGATGAGAATAATTGTGCCTCTCATTGTTGATTTGGATCATGAATTGTAGTTTCTAATTTTTACTTAGTGTCTCTTCAATACGCGGGCCACCAACATGACCTCATATCCTTGTACAATTTTCAGAGTTCAATTTGACTCCTTTGCATAATGATATATACCCAAAGTAGGTCGTAAGTTAACAGACAAGTTGATTCCCTCCTTTGATTTAGATATTTATCTAAATCATGGCTCCTTTCTCTTTGCAAGACACCCTTCAACACTCAACACTCAGATCCATGGCACTCCTCTAAATCTTCCCTTCTCCATGTGTAGATCTAGTCACCTAGGTATCACATTTTGTAGATATCTCTTTGTTTTGATCAAATGTTATATAAATTTCCCTTCATAGCTTGTGTTCTTTGCCTTAGGGTTGTATTTTTTTCATTTTATATTTATTTGGAGATCACAAGACATAAATCCGGTGTCTTTACTTTCCTTTTTGGATAAAATGACGAAGTCTAGGGCTGTTGCGATCCTAAATTGCTGTAATTATCACACCTGGAAACTCAAGATACAACAACTTCTACAATCTAAAGGTCTATGGAAAATGTTAGCTGAAGGTCCACTTGTATTTGCATGCTTTAGAAAATCTACTGTTTCATATTGCTGAATGTAAAAGACCAAAACATATATTGAACTAAACACATTCACTATTTATCAAATTCAATGAATATTGAGTTTTGTAGTTGGATGCTAAATTATCATTTCTTGCACCTAATGAGCATTCTTCAATTGAAGATTTTCTTCTAAAATTCAAGTTGTTGTTGCAAGAGTTTAAAGCTTGTGGAAAAACCAAAATAGATGAAGAATGCATTTTTTTAATTCTATCTAAGCTAAAGGGTCATTTCATGTATTTTATTCCACTATAGATACACTTGGATCATATTTTCAAATTCCCTCTTTTGAGCTTTTTTTAGTGTCTTACCAGGGAACGATATAAGCTTGTGCAACTAGTTGTTCTGTTTAGATCTAAGAATCAAGCTCTTCATGTGGCTCAAACTTCCAAAGGTAAACTTTTGTGGCTAAAACTTCCAAAGGTAATCACAAAAATTGACACAAACAAAAGACGTATTTTTCTCAAGAAAATGATTATACCTCCAAGTCCTAGTAGAAATCAAAGTCATCTACACCTCCGTCTTCCATTTCTGGTGAGTCTTTCTCCAAGACAAATAAGAATTTGTGTAACTTGCAATTTTTGTTGCATACTTGGGCATGGAGAATCCAAATGCTGGAAAAATATTAAGAAGCAACAAATGAAGCTATGGAGTAGCACAAAAGTTTAGTGCCCAAACCATATTCAATTGGTGAAGGAAAAACATGTTATGGTCATTGAGCTTTATATGCATTTTCAGATAGCTGGATACTTGATTCTAGAACCTCACATCATATGACTCATTCTAATGCATTGCTTCCTTCCACTTTTGATAGCAACATTTCACAAATTGTAGTTGGAGACTCTCCACAACTTGATGTTTTAGGATTAGGAACTGTGCAATTCACTGATGGATGCATCGATTGTTAGAAAAATAGGACCGCAGAGCAATAAAATAAAACAAATGCGGAAATAAAACACAAAATATACACAATACAAGAGAGACACAGATTTACGTGGTTCACCCAGTGTCGACTACGTCCACCAGAGAAATTGCCAGGTCCTTTCTTTATTATTATCCAGCAAAATGAAGGGATACAACCTACAAAAAAACCCACTGTAACTTCCTCTTCTTTCTCTCACAGTCTCCTCTCTCAGAATACAATACTTGCCAACCTACATAGCCGCAATAAATTTCCCTCATAAAAGAGGGTTGCCTTCTAGGGCAAAAAACCCTAACATAATCTCTATCGCTAGATCTGCGACCTTATAATGAATGGTCCAGATTTACAATGAAATTACAATATACTTTTACAAGGCAATTTTTGCTTCGGGGGCTTCACTCCTGAACCCCCGTTGGGGGCCCGCTTGCCCCCAGACCCCCCCAGCCGGGGGGATAGCCCCCCCGGACCCCGCAGAGGGGGTACCCCCCTTCTACACTCCCCCGCGTGGAAGAGTGTACATACTTCTGGGGTGTAAACACTTCATGGGGTATAAACACGACTGAAAGTAAAAGACCTCTAAATCAGGAAGATAATCAGGCTCCACAACCAACATCAATGATGTTGTCATTGTTCCTATTTTTTTTTCCATTCTACTCTCAATTTATCATATTTTTCAAGATCTTAGCTACGTTAACTCTAAGCGGCTATAAATAGATTGATTGGAAGTAAGATAATCCCACCTCTGCCATGTCTTTAATTTTTTTTTCCTTACTTGCATCATGCATTCCAATTTCCCATCATGTATTCACCCTTTTTGTGTGATTTCAAAAATTGTGGAAAATGCTGTATTTTCATTGCCTTTTTCTAGCCACATAGCGCTACTCTTCATCCTCCAATTAGCTTCCCTTATTTCCATCAATTTTTGTTCTAAAGTTTCTAGATTCCTAATATTTTTCCTCTCTTCTTTACTAAACTCTCCTTCCAAGTTTCATCCCTACGTCACCCTCCTAGGGCATGACATCATCCTTTTTAGGGTTTTATTTTATGTAATTTTCATTTTTGCAAAATGTAAAGGAAGATCAAGGGGTTGGTCCTCTTCTAATTTGTTGTTGAGAATTTAAAGTCGGCAAATTGATTTAGATGGCCTCATATAAATAGAGGACCATCTCATTTTCATTTTTCGTCATCGTTTCCTCACCATTTTGTGAGAACAAGTATGAATTTTTTTCCCTCTTTGGCTATCTTTCTCTTCTACACTAGTGCGCTATGCTTGGAGGATCAATTTGTGGATGTTTTTTTTTTTTTGGATAAAATTTCTGCAATTAGGGTTTTATCTCATGTTATATTGGTGAAGCAAGTGGAATTTATACAATTTTATCTTTGCGCTATAAAATGTTCATGGAAATTTATCTTTTTCATGCTATACGTCTTGCTTGGTGAAACCCTAAGAGAGGAGCATAAGTGCTATCTCCTCTCACAAGGTTATTCTTGTTCAAAATTGGTGAAATCTCCTTGCTAGGGTTAGCATCCTAAATCCCTAAAGTGTTAGCACTTTAGATTTTAGCCCTAGACACTTGTTTTCTTGACCCAGTTGAAGTATTAAGAAGGGGGAAAAGGTTGTTAGAGCCCAAACGTGCTTTCTCTCGAGAAATCTTTCTCTTTAAGGATTAAACCCTAAGGCCCTAATGTGTTAGCGCATTAGAGTTTAAGCCCTACCTCTTATTCTTTGTTATCTCAATCTTCAAGCATTGTTGTATTGTTTTTATAAAGACTCCATAGCCCTGAAAGGCATTGATGTTTAAGCTCTCTTAAGGTGAAATTGATCAAAAAACACTATTTGTTTTTCAATTCTCAGCTCTCTACTAACTTTTCTAACACTAGCACTCACTAATTTGCTAGTAAACTTGATGCTGTTGCAAAATTTTTCTACAACCATCTTAATACACTCTTGTAGAGGTGGCCTAACTTGCTCATAATTTCTCTTATGAAATTATATAATGTTCTATGTGATGCATGCTTAATTTCCTTTGTCAATCATTGAGATTCTAAGCTCTTTTTTATTGATGTTGTTAGAAATTCATATTACTGTTATAAGACTATTGTACTACTACAAATTTGTACCAGCCATTTCAATTTTCATTGTCTAGTGTCTTATGAGGTATTAATTGCATGTTTGTACTTGGAAATCATCACACATATGCTATAAATTGTTCTCTTTATCGGTAGGTACTCAAACATATTTATACCTCTTAGTTTTCCTTCACCTACACCTTTCTTTAGGTGATGAAGAGAGGGGGAGGTAGACTTGGCTACAAAAATTGCTACTTTAATCCCTTAAGGTCATCGGGGAAGCCTCCCTTGTGGTGGACCTCCTCCATCACTAAATTGAGGGAATTTCTTACTAAAGTGACAATGGTAGGATTTTTCATAGTTATGTAAGATTTGGGGACTTGTGGTGGGGCTTTGCACATGTAATACATCCAATCCCATAAGAACTTTCTAAGGGGTGGGGTATCAATTTTTTCACTTCTTCTCCTTAGACTCACACCCCATTTTAAGGCTTCCATATTCTTCTGCTCATCAAGAGATTTCCAATGATTGTAACCATGCTCAAATATGAGCTTTAGATAAACAATTATAGCCTCCTAAAGTTTCAGGCCTTATTTCCAAAACCCTCTCATGTCCACGTGGCACTCACATGGTCCAACTGGTGCATACATGCTCTCTGATGTGGCTAATGACATGACACCACATGGTGGTTTACCCATCGAGGACATTGACATATCGACCCTCGACCCCTCTGCACTCAACACTACCTGAATTCTCTCTCTCGATACCCAACATTCCAATATCGACCTACTAGGTATCGACCCATTCAAACACCACCTATCTTACACTCAACCAATACCCGACATGCCAGTATCATCCTACCGAGTATCAACATATTCCAACACCACAACATCACCAACTCCCAATAAGCGATACGATGATAGTCTAGTTGGCATCTTGGACACATGGTGCCATTTTGATGCAGGAGCATCGCCCATGTCAAGCGAGCCAGCACGAAAGCCGGAGACAACTAGAAAAGCCAGTGCGATTTCTTTTTGGATTGCACCTTGAAACTGTTGCTCGAAACATTAATGTGTTGATTTGATGAAGTGCACTTTGTATATTGTAATGGACCTTGAGCGGATAGCTCACGTCCTTAGGTAGATGAGGCATTTAATAGATTTAATATAAGTAGATAGAACATTTAATTTAGATTTGATAGCTTTAGAAGCTTGAGAGGGAAACGGTATATAGACACCCTCCTTTGTACATTGAAAGATGATTCATGAAGAGCATTCTGAAGAGAGAGCAGCAGAGAAGTGTATAAAGAACCTCCATGTACAGATATTGAATTAATAAGAGAAGCTTTGATTCAATTCCATGGTTGTGTCATTCTCTGTGTATTATTGATATTATGATCATGAATGTTTGCTTCTTGTTATACACTTGCTTTTATATGCTGTGTATGTGACTTCATGGTTGAAGTGAATTCTGGAAGAACAAAGAGTTAGTTTCAATTGTTTCTCTATCTTGAACCAGAAAATTCCTGCAAGGTGTGCAGTTGAATTTGTCCGCAAGGAGTGCGTGACTGCAGGGTTCGATTGGAGAAATATTTTGTGCTAAGTTCTCAGAAGTGAAGATTTAGCACTAGATCCATGCAAGGTGTGCGCAGGCTAGGAGAAGTCTCAGAGTTGCAATTCTGAGCAAAGGAAGTAACAGACTGCTGCTGTAGGGGTGCGCAGAGTCGAGAAAACTTCAACACTTAGTTGTTGTCAAAGATTTGCCTCAAGGAGTGCGTGCAAGAATTTCTCAACAGGACTTGAGAAGTCGAGAACAAACTCAGGAGGAATCGACCTTCGAATTTTTCGAAGGATTGCACAAGAGAAGTCGTGCCTCGAAGTGTTTGAGCAAGTGTTAAAGGTTCGTGTGCAGGAGGACAAGTCTTCGCGGAGGAAGGATTTGGTTCATTCTGTGGAAGTCCACTTGGAAGCACGGATGGTTGGAACCTTTGTTAAGGTTTTGTGAAAATCTGACGATTGTCGGATCTCGGGGACGGGCGAAGAAGTTACAATGCAAGCGGAGAAGTTCTAAGTTCAGGAAGGGCAGAGCGCGATACAAGTTGGTCGGGTGTTGTATTATCCGTGATATCGACCATCGGGATCTCGTGAGAATAGCATCAGAGAGTTGGCATCGGGATTCGCGATAGGGTGAGAACCAAAATCCCGACGGTTGCGTGGATAGTGTGGACCACGACGAGGTGATGTGAAAGGTGGGGCGAGATATCGACGTATCGGCACCTCGAATATCGGGAGTCGAGAAGAGAGTCATATAGTCTCGCGAGAAGCGAAGTCGCGAGGGAGCGAGGTCGCGAGATCGGCATTTCGGTGCATCGTGCATCAGCTGTGGGAATCTCAAGTGTTGGCCGCCGCGAGTCGTGAAGTCGCGACAAGGGTAGGAGTCGCAACCAGGGAAAAGTCAACGATTTGACTGACACATCAGGTCTCAGGGATTCAAGAATCCCGAAAACCACCGTGAACTTGCGAAGTCGCGAAGTTCAGATCCTCCGAAAGGGACGAGAGAGGGTCGCGTGAGGTAGAACCTGTGGGGTACAGGATTCCCGATTGGGGATTGGAAGAACCATTGAGTTCTTTGGGCCGTGAGTAAAAGAAGGTCCTGAGGAGAGCGGTCGTGCTCTGAGGAGTGCAGTCGGTATCAGAGTGGTATCATAGTGGGAATATCTTTGCTTTCTATAGCAAGAGAAGAAGAGGATTACATCATGCCGCCCAGAAGAGAAAGACAGTCACCATACCCAGAGGATAGGGAGGTGTGAAGAAGAGGTAGGCCGACAGGAAATCTAGAAATGGAGCGGCAGATGAGAGATCTCCGAGCAAGGCTCGAGGAGATGGAGACAGCACAAAGACGTGGAGTTGGTGCTGGGGATCTTAGTGATTCCAAGGTTGAAGAAGAAGCTGGACATGAAGAAGAGGTCGCAGCAGAAGACGCATCAACCGAGTGGTTGATTAAAGCCATTGCCAGGATGGGGGCGAAGGCGAAAATGGACATTCCAGTCTATGAGGGAAATTTGGATGCAGAGGAACTGCTAGATTGGATAAGGGCTCTTGACACATACTTCGATTATGAAGATGTGGAAGATGACAAGAAAGTCAAGCATGCAGTTACGCGCTTGAGAGGACATGCAACATTGTGGTGGGATGAGCTACAGATAGATAAACATTCCAAAGGAAAGCAAAAGATCAAAATCTGGGATTGAATGATCGCAAAGATGAAGGCGAAGTTCATCCCAATGGATTATCAAATCAATCTATTCAGGCGAATGCAGAACCTGAGACAGAAGATGATGACAGTCAAGGAATACACTGAGGAATTCTATCGACTGAACATCAGAGCAGGTCATCGGGAGAGCGATGATGAGAAAGTTTCTAGATATCTGAATGGTCTGAGATATGACATTCAGGATGAGCTAAGCATGCTAACCATTCGAACGGTGGAAGATTCTTACCAGATGGATCTGAAAGCCGAGGAGAAGCTGAGCCGTAAGCAAGGACAGCGAGGGTGAGGCAGAAGTCAACCCAGAGGCAAGGCAGTTGTCCAGGAAAGAACTCAGAAGCCCAGAGAGGAATGGAAGAAACCTCAGGGTAAAGTTGAGAGAAGTGGAACCTCACAAAAGAGGCAGCCATATGTTGAATCGAGAGGACAACATAATGATCAACTAGGGGATTATGCTAATGCAATTACTCTTCCTCGTACTAGAGGTCATGGTAGAGGAAAAGGAGAAGTAATCACATGTTTTACATGTGGGAAGAATGGGCACAAGTCTTACGAGTGTTCAGAGAAAAAGAAGGATACAGGAGAAGCTCACATCACAGAAGCGCAGAGGCGTGATACTGAGTCAGAAGATGCAGACAGCGGAAGATCGCTTGGGATGCATAAGGTCCTTTTGACACCTGAGAAAGAGGTGGAAAGCTCAGTGCAGAGGACCAGACTATTCAGAACAGCTTGCACAACCAAGGACAGGAAATGCAAGGTCATAGTTGACAGTGGAAGCACTGATAATCTCGTTTCAACCGAGATGGTGGAGAAATTAGAACTGGAGACAACAGATCACCCGAGTCCATATAAAGTCTCATGGCTACAAAAAGGACATCAGGTGAGTGTCACTAAACAATGTTTAGTTGAATTCAAGATAGGGGTTTATAATGATAAAATTCTCTGTGATGTTATCCCCATGGATGTATGTCATTTGTTATTGGGTAGACCATGGAAATACGACAGAAATGTGATTCATGATGGGAGAATGAACACATATACTTTGGAAAAGAATGGGAGAACCCATAAGTTGCTTCCGATAAAGGATAAGGAGGTGAAGCCGGAAGTAAGCAACACGATACTTCTCATGAGTGGGAAGGAGCTTCTTACAGAGATGGAGAAGAAGGAAGATCCACTATTCTTTGTGGTCAGAAAACCGAGGATTGTTATGACTAGCACAAGAATGGATGAATTGCCAGTTGAGGTTCAGGAACTGCTGGAAGAGTTCGCTGACATCATAGTGGACGAATTACCTCATTCGTTGCCATCAATGAGAAGTGTGAGTCATCACATAGACCTCATACCAGGAGCAAGTTTTCCAAATAAATCCGCGTATAGGTTGACGCCGCAAGAAAACGAAGAGGTCAAGAGGCAGGTCCAAGATTTGATGGACAAAGGGTTGGTCAGGGAGAGCTTGAGTCCATGTGCTGTACCAACAGTACTCAGTCCGAAGAAAGACGGAGGTTGGAGGATGTGCACCGATTCAAGGGCGATCAACAAGATAACCATCAGGTACAGGTTTCCACTGCCGAGAATGGACGATCTGATGGATTGCCTAAGTGGGGCAAATTATTTTTCAAAGATTGATTTGAAAAGCGGTTATCATCAAATTCGCATGAGGGAAGGCGACGAGTGGAAAACAACATTCAAAACAAACGAGGGTGTGTACGAATGGCTGGTCATGCCATTTGGCTTGACAAACGCACCGAGTACATTCATGAGACTGATGAATGAAGTCCTGAGGGAATTCATCGAGAAATTTGTAGTCGTATATCTGGATGATATATTGATCTACAGTAAGACAAAGGCTGAACATTTGAAACATTTGGCCATGGTGATGAGAAAGCTACAGCAGGAGAAGCTGTTGATTAACATGAATAAGTCCTCATTTATGAAGACAGAGCTCATTTATTTGGGTTTTGTTATTTTGGCAAATGAGTTGAAGATGGACCCAGAGAAGGTGGACGTGATCAAGAATTGGCCATCACCGAGGAATATTTTCAAGGTGAGAAGTTTCCATGGTTTAGCTAGTTTCTACAGAAAGTTCATCAGGAATTTCAATGGGATTAGCACAGCGATGATGGACACAGTGAAGAAGAGGCATAAGACTTTTCACTGGATAGCAGAGGCTGAGAAGAGCTTCAATCTGTTGAAGCGAAAGATCACAGAGCAACCGGTGTTGGTGTTGCCTGATTTTCAGAAGACATTTCAGGTGAAATGTGATGCCAGCGGATATGCCATAGGAGTGGTCTTAAGTCAGGAGGACAGACCAGTTGCATATTTCAGTGAGAAGCTGGATGATGAAAAGCTGAAATACTCCACGTATGATAAAGAGTTTTATGCTATCATACATGCATTGAAAAAGTGGAGGCATTACTTGATCCCAAAGGAATTTGTATTGTACAGTGATAATCATGCATTGCAGTGTGTGAGTCAACAAGAGAAGTTGAATCAGAAACATGCAAAATGGGTAGAGTATATGCATAATTTTACATTCGTGATTAAAAACATTTCAGGTACTGCTAACAAAGTGGTTGATGCTTTGAGCAGGAAATGTTCGTTGCTGCAGGAGTTCTGGGTCAAAACCTTGGGTTTTGAAAACCTCAAGGACATGTATGCAGGTGATGCAGATTTTGCTGAAGCATACGAGGCAAATAAGAATCCCTTTCTCAGGGATCGGAGCCCATGGATAGATTACATGATCCAGGAGGGATTGCTGTTCAGAGGCAATCAGCTGTGTATTCTGAATTGCTCCATGAGGGAGAACCTGTTGAAGGAGAAGCACAGCGGTGGTTTAGTAGGGCATTTTGGCCACGAAAAAACTTTTGCAAAGCTGACCGAATCGTATTTTTGGCCAGGCATGCGAGCGGATGTCAAACGATTTGTTGACAGATGCAGGATTTTTCAACATTCGAAGGGCCGGAAACAGAATGCAGGTTTTTATCAGCCATTGCCCATACCCGAGAGGCCATGGGAGGCGATCAGCATGGATTTTGTATTAGGATTGCCGAGGACGCAGAGAGGGGTTGATTCCATCTTTGTGGTGGTGGACAGGTTTTCAAATATGGCACATTTTATCCCGTGTCAGAAGACCAGCGATGCGACGCACATCGCAAATTTGTTTTTCAAAGAGATCGTTAGACTTCATGGATTGCCGAAAAGTATTGTTTCGGACAGGGACACCAAATTCATTGAACATTTTTGGAGGACGCTATGGAAGAAGCTAGGAACTAATCTGGAATTTAGTTCTTCTTATCACCCTCAGACAGATGGACAGACAGAGGTCGTCAAGAGAAGTCTGGGAGACTTACTGAGAAGCTTGGTGACAGAGCACCATAGCAGTTGGGACAATGTATTTCCACAGGCGGAGTTCGCATACAACGATTCAGTGAATCAGAGTATAGGTAAAATTCCATTTCAGATTGTGTATGGGACAAAACCGAGGGGAGTTTCTGAACTCAGGGAGTCAGAATAGACTGCAACTAGCAGTGCCAATGCAGAAGAATTTGCTGAGGCGATGCAAGAACTTCATAGTCAGGTGAAGCAGCGACTGATAGGTTCAAATTAGGAGTATAAACGCAGAGCAGATCAACATCGGAGACAATTTCAGTTTGAAGTTGGCGATCTAGTTCTCGCACATCTGAGGAAAGAAAGGTTTCCGAGGGGAACATACAATAAACTCAAGATGAAGAAAATTGGGCCATGCAGGGTCCTAAATAAATTCAGAGAAAATGCATATGAAATAGAGTTTCCAGATGGCATCGGGATATCTTTGATATTCAATGTTTCGGATTTATACCCATACAAGACTGTAGAGGCCGAAACTGGAACTGAGAAACCAGTGGTTGAGTGGACAAAGCAATTACCAGTTGCAGAGAAGCCGTAGATGGAATGCATACTGGACAAACGAGCGGGTAAAAAGACTAGACGAAAGCAATACTTCGAGTATCTGGTCAAATGGAAGAATCAACTAGTGGAGGATGCCAGCTGGGAAAGCGAAGCAATCATACAGAAGCATGGACAGACCGTGTAGGAGCTCATGGACAGGAGCCCATGAAAATTTTCAAGCGAGGGAGTATGATGCAGGAGCATTGCCCACGTCAAGCGAGCCAGCATGAAAGCGAGAGACAACTAGACAAGCCAATGCGATTTCTTTTTGGATTGCACCTTGAAACTGTTGCGCGAAACATTAATGTGTTGATTTGATGAAGTGCGCTTTGTATATTGTAATGGACCTTGAGTAGGTAGCTCACGTCCTTAGGTAGATGAGGCATTTAATAGATTTAATATAAGTAGATAGAACATTTAATTTAGATTTGATAGCTTTAGAAGCTCGAGAGGCAAACGGGATATAGACACCCTCCTTTGTACATTGAAAGATGATTCATGAAGAGCATTCTGAAGAGAGAGCAGCAGAGAAGTGTATAAAGAACCTCCACGTACAGATATTGAATTAATAAGAGAAGCTTTGATTCAATTCCATGGTTGTGTCATTCTCTGTGTATTATTGATATTATGCTCATGAATGTTTGCTTCTTGTTATACACTTGCTTTTATATGCTGTGTATGTGACTTCATGGTTGAAGTGAAGTCTGGAAGAACAAAGAGTTAGTTTCAATTGTTTCTCTATCTTGAACCAGAAAATTCCTGCAAGGTGTGCAGTTGAATTTGTCCACAAGGAGTGTGTGACTGCAGGGTTCGATTGGAGAAATCTTTTGTGCTAAGTTCTCAGAAGTGCAGATTTAGCACCAAATCCGTGCAAGGTGTGCGCAGGCTAGGAGAAGTCTCAGAGTTTCTATTCTGAGCAAAGGAAGTAACAGACTGCTGCTGCAGGGGTGCGCAGAGTCGAGAAAAATTCAACACTTAGTTGTTGTCAAAGATTTGCCTCAAGGAGTGCGTGCAAGAAGTTCTCAATAGGACTTGATAAGTCGAGAACAAACTCAGGAGGAATCGACCTTCGAATTTGTCGAAGGATTGCACAAGAGAAGTCGCGCCTCGAAGTGTTCAAGCAAGTGTTAAAGGTTCGTGTGCAGGAGGACAAGTCTTCGCGGAGGAAGGATTTGGTTCATTCTGTGGAAGTCCACTTGGAAGCACGGATGGTTGGAACCTTTGTTAAGGTTTCGTGAAACTCCGAGGATTGTCGGATCTTAGGGACGCGCGGAGAAGTTACAGCGCAAGCAGAGAAGTTCTAAGTTCAGGAAGGGCAGAGCGTGATACAAGTTGGTCGGGTTTTGTATTATCCGTGAGATCGACCATCGGGATCTCGTGAGAATAGCGTCGGAGAGTTGGCATCGGGATTCGCGATAGGGAGAGAACCAAAATCCCGACGGTTGCATGGATAGTGTGGACCACGACGAGGTGATGTGAAAGGTGGGGTGAGATATCGGCGTATCGACACCTCGGCTATCGGGAGTCGAGAAGAGAGTCATATAGTCTCGCGAGAAGCGAAGTCGCGAGGGAGCGAGGTCACGAGATCGACATTTCGGTGCATCGTGCATCGGCTGTGGGAATCTCAAGTGTTGGCCGCCGTGAGTCACGAAGTCGCGACAAGGGTAGGAGTCCCGACTGGGGAAAAGTTAGCGATTTGACTGACACATCGGGTCGCGGGGATTCAAGAATCCCGAAAACCACCGTGAACTTACAAAGTCGCGAAGTTCCAATCCTCCGAAAGGGACGAGAGAGGGTCACGTGAGGTAGAACCTGTGGGGTACAGGATTCCCGATTGGGGATTGGAAGAACCATTGAGTTCTTCGGGCCGTGAGTAAAAGAAGGTCCTGAGGAGAGTGGTCGTGCTCCGAGGAGTGCGATCGGTATCACATTTGGACCCACCACCTAGCTTAACACGTGGGACATACAGATTAGCACCCATCATGCCTAATGATATTTCTAGGTTAATTAAACCACATTACATTAAAAGACCACATCTTAGGGATTGATTTTATTAATCCACATTGTTGTTAATTAATCTTCATTAACTTAATATCCCACATAATTACATTTTTGCTAAGCCTAATATATCCACCTGGTAATTACCGAGGATTTACTCTCTCTTTTTACTTTGAGAACTCGAAACCCCGATAGGGTTTAATATTTATTATTTTTATCATTCCTCACGCTCTGGTATTCGGGTGGGAATATTTAATAATAATATTATATATTAAAATTCATTAGAGTTTTATTATTTTAAATTACTTTATGCTTGTACCGGTCTGAGGCATATAACTCATCACATACACACACACACACACACACACACACACACACACGCACACCATCCTTTTTCCACTCCTGGTGTCCGATACGTAGGTGGGGTATTAAATATTATAATTTATTTATATTGGCCCCAAGTGAAACACTAGTACCGCACACATCTTGACCTTTCCAGCTCTCGGTGTGCAACAACCCTATGATGGGACTTAATATTATTATATTAATTTATGTTATTTTGGCCATGTTGGCCCGCATGATTATTACGGGACACATCTATTACACATTTAACCTCCCGAACTCCCAGTACTTCGGTGAAGGTTTAATAATATTGTTTTAATTAAAAGTGCACTTGGGTATATATTACATTAATTTATGTTTTTCCTGTACCGACCCCCAAGTATTTCACACATGAAATGTACCTTCAAGTTTTCAAACTCCTGGTGCCCGATAGTCTGGTGGAGTTTAATATTATTAAACCTTAATAGAAATGATTTGAATATAATTTTCCAGTCATTAAAATAATACAAAAATAAATATATTCACAGGAAATTTCTCTAGGGTTGTAGAATTAGCCCCAGTTCGAATCCATCTTTGTTTGGTTAACCTAACAAAATTAATATTTTTCCCAGAAGGAGAAATTTTGAGCTTCTCCACCTCAATTTAAATTTCTATCCTTGGTGTTATTTCATGTACAATTTGATTTATGTGCAATATTAAAATTTGCATATATAATTCATATTCCTATTTCTCTCTCTCTCTCTCTCTCTCTCTCTCTCTCTCTACACACACACACACACACATATATATACAATATTAAAATTTGCATATATAATTCATATTCCTCTCTCTCTCTCTCTCTCTCTCTCACACACACACACACACACACACACACACACACACACACACATATTGATTTTTCCCTTAAAATTAAAATCATATTTACAAACTCTTTGTCCTTAAATTATGGTGTTTTACCTTCTACCACAATTTAAGGGAGTTTTTGCTTAGGACAAGAAATATCCCTCACATTAAACTCTAAATTTCTACAAGAACTTACAACCCACAACAAATTAAGGGATTCTCTCCTAAATTGTAGGGAATGTAAGACCCTTCATAGCTACACCATATGAAAATGCCAAATTTTCCATATTTTTCAAAACACAATTTAAAATAAATGTTTATAAATACCCAAATAAAATTCATGAGATTTTGTATTTTTATTTCAATTAGGAAATTGTAGATTCATTTCCCATTCTTCTCTTATCTATTTTAAATATTTTTGCCTCTTTTCAATGTTTGGCCTATTCTCCTAGGGCCAAACAAAGGTTTGGAATTCTCTCTAACACTGGTGCTTAGCTAATTTCCTAGGTTAGGAGAGTGATCAAGGCGTTTTGATCTATTTTTCAGGTTTCCAACAACAATTATCTTTACCTATTTTCAGGTTGTTTTGTGAAGACAATACTAGCCTAGTCTTCACTGCTAACACTTGGATTATTAATATCTTGCAGACGAGCTAAGAGTTCTTGGTAATAAATTCTTGTGCTAGAACATATATGGAAGCCAATCTATTATAGCATATACTGATATCGATTTAATGAAAATGCAGTCAATAGGTAAAGTTATCGACACAATACTTTTCAGCTATAACACTCACTTGGACATATGAATTTCTCAAACTATCATTTAACATAAGACTGAATTCATACTGATCATAACACATTTTGCAATATTATTGAACTTAACATTTGCAGAAATTAAACACAAAAATACATATCTAAAAGCTAGAAAGTGTTGGAAACTTTTGAGGGGTGTGCCACTTTCCACACAACCATAGGCACAATTGCACACGTTGTCTCTACAATTGGCCACCCCCTAGCCAGGGTATGATTCCATGAGGATAGGTTCTTTTACTCAGTAAATGAGAAAATATGAAGACTGCTCTCCATCACCTATAGGAGCTTAGCAAGCGGCCAAGTAATCAATCCACCAAGCAAGGGGGCCTACCCTTGCCACAAAGAGCCATAGCAGCTGGAATACACAGTACAAAGGAGGCCTTTCACTACCCAATAATCCCACAATGCCATCCCCTCTGAATGCCTTCGTATTTTCCCAACAAATCATTAAAAATTAGTAGCCCTATTTATCAACTTGATTTGAAGACAATTGCCAATGATTCCTGCACCCAAGAAACACATTTATTCACTTCTCTATGTTCTGTTAAGAACCAGAGGAGTTTCACATTCTCTCCTCTACTCATATTTGGTCCATAGACCCAACCGTGTGTGTCCTCCCTCCTCTGCTCATGATTTTTCGTCCTTTTCTTTCCTTCTGAAACAATATTTCATGGTTAAATCACCAAATTCGTGGGTTAGATAAAAAAATTCCAGATGGGTACTCTTCCCATTCTCTCATTAATTTCTGAGGGGAACCACCCAACCACCAGCTTGATAGGTAAATAAATCTTCTGGGAAGAAGGAAAATTCTGAGTTTGAATATTTTAATCCAGCATGGTACTTCTTGGCAGGGGTCATCTCAATCAGTAAGGGTTCCCCCTCACCATTACCTCTCATGGAATCATAACCTGTATAGAAAATCCCCTTCAACAATTATTCAACATTTTCTTTTTATTTAATCGCAGAAATATATACATCACATCCTTTTTCAAAGGGTTCATCATCTTTCAAAATTTACACATAACAAGCCTATCAATAATTTTTGGCAATAATAACAATTACATTTATAAACTAGGGGAAACATGGGTATTGCAACACAAGTATAAATCCTACAATAAGAAGACCTAGTTATGGATTTTCCCCCCTTGCTTGATCTCCTTTAAGGGCTTCTCTTGGACATGGTGCAAGAAATAATTTCTCTCTAGATTATTGGACCGTATTCCCCTAATTCAATTAGATACTAATCCCCCGTATACACTTTATTCCCTTTATCCCTTTATCTCTCCCTAGGCCTTAAATGGTATCTATAATTAGTCTTATGAAATGAAGAATCTCCTGACTTAGAATTTAATGAGTTTGTCTCACTTTACTAGTTCCCCCTTCAATTCTCAAACTCCTCCTTGCCTTTGAGGATATAAATATTCTCTTCCCCTAAGAGATTAAGTTTTTCCTACCTTTTTGGGATTCCTATCTCCCGAGTCTTTGGGTTTCCCCTTGAATATTCTTTTTGCTTCAATCGGTGTAGGCTAGTTTTCCTTCCCCACAATATCATCATCTCCATTGTTTGAATTACTGGATAAATTTAATGTATGGGGTGCTAACCTACCATGGTTAAACACTTGAAGTTACTCCTCCATTACTTAGCGATGTCCATCCTTACTCATATCTTGCTATATTTAGGACTTCTACAATTGATTGGTGATGATATTTGTTGCTTTAATTTATTCACGATCAATCACTTGATTTTGATGATGTTGCATCATTAGTGAGGTTTGTAAAATGCTTATTTAGAATTATGTTTATTTTCCATGATATTGCTTGCTACTTAGTGTGCCTAATTACTCTTTTGATATTTTGTTTTATATATTTACTTTATTAGTTTTCATTTTCCTAATGGATAACATAAGTTTTACCATTATCATCATAATCGTTCAACAACATCAAATAAAAAAAAATTGCAATTCATAAAACACGTGCCATGAAATGTGTGTGTGTGTGTGTGTACACACACACACACATTCAAAATCATCTCAACTGTACATTTTTTACAAAATGGCACATCGTGCCCAATATACAAATTGGAAGCAAGTTCCCAAACATGGAAGAATGACATATGGTGCCCTAGATACTAAATGACACTCATTGGTCACTCATTAAGCACTTCCCCACTCACAACTATCATATGCATCCCTAAGATCAATCTTTCTTATCTTACTTGAATAAGGACCTCGAGTTGTTATGCGCATGGGTGTGGTTCGTCTCCTTGAAGAATGGATAAAGAAACACCATTCTTATAAGTTTTTTTCCACAATGAATAATCAGACTTAGAAAATGATACTTATAATTAAATCTAATAAAACTCACTGTATATGATACTAACAATCGCAAGGGTGTTTCCCTTCTCCATGAACCTAATTTATCGGCGATGCCACCCTGCAATAGTTACAAGAATCAAAGCATGAAATTTAAAAAAAAATGCATAAAATCAATTCCATTCATGATACATAAAAAATCATCAACAAATGATCTCACCGTGTAACATCTTCTATGGCATGGAATATTTTATCTACATCAAAAGATGGATGTGGGGATGCGTGATAATGTAGTGGTGCAACCTCAATAGATGAAATGGTCCGGGCAGCAACATAGACAAATGGTGTGTGACGTATGGGTGTAACCATTGCGGATGGATGGAATGACAAAGGTGGTGGGGGTGGGAAGTGATAAACCCCCATGGGTTGTACAAACGATGGTAAAACCCTTGGGGTGGAAAGTGGTATGCCAAGAGGTGGGGTAGGGTGGACAAGGACCAGACTTTCCCTCTATCCAGGGACAAATGGTGGGGAAAATTTTGGTAGTGGTGGTGGTATGGGTGACCTAAGAGCGAATGAACCAACTTGCATACACATTTATAATATTTTTATTAGTACAAAAATGTGAAATTCAAATAAAATAATATAACAAATTTCACATTTAAACAAGATTTAACTTGACACATGATACCTTTGAATGGGATGATTTGTCCATCCTAGGTGGACACGGTTCATCACTGTATGATATTTCAACTTGTATAAACACAACAAAATCATATTTGATTCCTCAAAAACAACCTGTAGAAACATAACAATTTTCCTACAGATGTAACTAAATAATAACATATTAGTGATGTTGCTAGAGAATAAGTAGATCAATGTGGTGAATTTATTAAAGGTATTGCATAACTGAGTATGATGTACACCAAATGAGCAAGCTACTGCTACTGCTATATCAGTGGTGGCAGCTAGCATTGATGCATCTGTCAACGTTGAGGGTCTACTATATGAGTGTAGGAATTGAAAACATCATAAAATTAGATATAGAAAAAATACACACAAATATATATATATATATACTAACCTCCTCCATGAAACTCTCATGTCTAGTGGTCTTCGTTATCCTATAACAAGTTTTCCCATAGATCGAGCATCTGTGAGGGTCACATGAATGCCTAGTCTGTCCATATGCTCTCTCTTGGATGGAATCCACTGTAGGGATTGAAGGACCAATCCCTCTCCCAACATCACATGTAGGTAGCTTGTGTCAGGATAATTCTATAAAACTATCATGCTGCACCAAGCTCCAAGTCAAGGTGGATATGGATGCGTGTGTTTGGTTGATTCTTTCTCTAATGGGAGGATGTTGAGAAGATGGGTTAGGACTTCACCTAAGAGGATGAGGAGCTAGCACTGGGTCACACCTAAAATTTTCTCTATCCTGTACGGACCCACGACCCACCCCCTGGAATTCTCCAATGTCAAAGTAGTTGACATGGAAACCTAACATAAACTCTGCCTATAATTTCTCGAGGAAATATAGAGGCACCTGCCTATTATTCTTGGGAGGTTTTTCAAAAGCCATAAACTACCTATCTATCCAATTATCTTAAAATGGTTGCTAGGTGCACTAGTTAATACAAATGCATCTCTTTTTGACGGGTGGTTGTAATCCGGTTCTAGGATCAATGAACAATGTCATCAATTGTTGTTTTGTAATGTTTAGGTCTCTAAATTGGTTTTTATCTAGTCCAATCCTATAAAATTCAAACATTGTAGCCTTGTAATCAGAAATATTACTTAATTTTCCTTGGTCACTTGTAACAAAAGAACTGGCTAGTGACAATCATGAGGGCTCTCTAGTACTTTGTAAGTTTTGAATAAGAGGTCTAAGAGACCTCAACCCTTCATTAATTTCCATGTTTATATTTTCCAATTGTGAGTTGGGGTTTGGTGTGCCTTCCCGTGGTGGTGTCGGGTTTGGGTTTTCTCAAGGCTCAATTCTAATTAAGTTTGTTGCAATTTACTAATGAAAAATATAGTTTAGGTTTATTTTTTATACATTTAAACAAATTAGGAAATTAAAAAAAATAATTTGAATCTAGATACATACCTAGAATCAACTAGAGATGATGCTAGGAGAGTGTGGATTCCATGTCAAAAAAATCCAACTAGAAAAATTGATCAATAGCTCTTAAAAACACGTGACACAATCGGTCTATTGGTGAAATAGGATGATTGGTGCCCCTTTCAGACTTTTAATCATAGGAACGTGTGTGCATTATTATCGAGGGGCTGACATGGCCTCCTCCCTGACAATTCGGGGGATGTCGATCCTGTCACATTAGGAATGGAACGTACACATTTTTGGGTTGTTATATTCTTTGCAGTGAAATTCTAGTCAAGGTGGATTGACTGACAGTTGAAGTTGAATTAATTGACAACAATTTGAAGGTCGAAGTGGTTCAACTGGGTAAAGTTGAAGTCGAAGATATTGACAAAAAGACGAAGGTCAAGGTGGTTGGAATGGGTAAAGTTGAAGTCGAAGTCACATCAATTCGAAGAGGTCAACTGACAAGAGGTCGACAGGCAAGCATGTGGAAACTGACTGAAGACCGAATGAAGGCCGACTGGTAGTTGACTGGTAATCCAACTTGGTAGTCGACTATAACATAATCCCGAGATTCACGGGATTTGTAACCAATGATATGAGTGGATATGTAACATTTTTTGGGCACCTTTTCTTTAGGGTTTTTCCTAATTAAAGCCTATAACGAAGGTGTGTTGTAATGATGTAAAAGATGATGAATGGACAATTGCCAATCAATAATAGTAGAAGTTTCTCGTCATGTAGATGCAAGCCAAATTGTCTACATGGTTGTTCTTGTGTAAATCAAGAGGGTATGATGTTGATTATGTCTTAGGTGTGGACCAAGGTTAGACATGTAACCTTTTATTCTGAATGAATAAGATAACAAGAGGGAAGAACACTCGAGGAATGTTGGTTTCCCGATTTAGGTTTCCAGGGTAAAATACCTATGTACTATGTGTTTTCTTTGTCATTTAATTTCTTGATTAAATATTTTTTCCTCTCTTCTGCTAGGTTTAGCATGGAAGTTTTCTTCATTTCCTAACATGTGGTATCAGAGCTTGGTTTAAAAACCTTGGATCCGAGATAAACCCTAGGTTCAGTAAGAGTTGTAAGTCAGAAATATTTAAAGATTATGTTAAAGAATGGAAAGCAACGTGAGAATAGAAATCAAAAAATTCAATGGCCATAATTTTGAGCTTTAGAAGCTTAAAATTGAAGATCTCCTTGTATATCGAGAATAACAGACCACAATTTGTCCAGATACCATGCCAACAATTATGTCGACAGAAGAATAGGAGAAACTTGAGAGAAGGGAAATGAATACGATTCGACTTTGTCTTGCAGATTCGGTACTGTTGAATGTCTCAAGTGAATATTCAGCCAAGAAACTATGAGACAAGTTGGGAAGCTTTTACTAGTCAAAATCCCTGGTAAATAAGTTGTTTCTCAGAAATAAACTATATCTTCTCAGGATGAGTGAGGGAAGTTCAATGAATGCGCATTTAAATATGTTTAATAACATTATAATCCAGTTATATTTTGTGGATATTAAAATCACCGAGGAAGAGAAATGTATTATCCTATTATGTTCTTTTCTAGACTCTTGGGATATATTAGTCGTGGATATAGGGAGTAATACAACCACATTAACGCTAGAAGACATGGTTGCATCTCTACTATCAGAAGAAATGAGAAGGAATAATATGGAAGGATAAACCAAAGATGATTTAGTGGTGAGAGGTCAACCCGTTGACAGAGATAAATGAAAATTGTATGGTAGAAAGTCTAATTCGAAGGGTAGATTTAAATCCCCTGTTTAGTCGAAAAGAATATGCTGGAAATGCGGTAAATATGGGAATTACAAAATGGACTACAAGTCGAAGGCAATGGAAGTCAGTATAGGATCCAACGAGAAGTAGTCGACTGAGAGTAAGACGACTCCAAATAATGGTAGTGATGTGTATATGGCGTAGACTAGTACACAATAAAATCAATATGTTTGGTTGATTGACTCAGGAACATCCTATCATATGACACCACATAGAGAATAGTTCTACGAATATGAACAATATGAAGGAGGAGACGTGTTCTTGGAGACGAATCAACAACCAAAATTTTTGGAAGAGGAAGAGTTCGACTGATATTGTAGGATGAGAGGAGTAGAACCCTTCCAGGTGTGCTACACATTCCAGGTTTGGAAATAAACCTAATATGTGCCAGCGAGGTGAGTGATGTAGGGGTACACACTCTATTTTAGAAGGATTCATGCAAGATGGTCAAAGGTGAAATGGTATTAATGAAAGGAGTTCATATTGGAACCCTATACAAGTTATTAGGAATGTTGACTTGACTAGATGCAACAAAATCACTGTTCCTGAAGTCGACTCGACTCGACTTGGGAAGAGTTGATTCAAACCGACTCAAAAAGTCATCATAAATTCAACTCGACCATTCTATAACATGAGAGGATGGGACACATTAGATAAAAATGACTTTGAGCTATGCATAACAAACATATGGTCGAAGATTTTCATGAATGTAATTTAGAAGTCAACTTCTGTGAACATTGTATATATGGAAAACAAAGTTGGTTGAGGTTCCCATCTGGAGCGACAAGGGAAAATGGGATTCTAGAGTTGGTTCATAGTGATGTGTTTGGCCTTGTTTCAATGCCTTCACTTGGTGGATCCCTGTATTATGTCTCCTTCATAGATGATTTTTCCAAGAAGACATGGATACATTTCTTGAGGAAGAAATCATAGGTTTTCGAGAAATTCAAAGAGTTTAAATCTCTTGTAGAAAACCAAACAGATAAGAAGATTAAGGTGCTGAGAACTGACAACGATGGTGAATTCTATGGAAAAGAATTTGATCAGTTTTGTAATTAGTGTGGCATAGAACGCCAAAATACCACACTGTATACCCCACAACAAAATGGAGTTGCTAAGAGAATGAACAAAACATTGATGGACAAGGCAATGAACATGCTCAATGGTGCTGGGTTGGCACAATAATTTTGGGTGGAGGCAGTTGGCACTGTAAAATATCTGGTAAATATGTCTCCTTCATCGATGCTAGTCAACACGACTCCAAATGAGGTATGGTCGGGTAAGAAGCCTTCAGTTTCACATCTCAAAGTATTTGGCTGTGATGAATTTGTGCATGTTCCCAAGGAAAAGAGGAGCAAGCTAGACAAGAAGGAAGTCAAGTGTATTTTCATTGGATACAAAGAAAGAATGAAAGGATATAAGTTCTGGGATCCTGCATCAAGGAAAAGAGTGTTCAGTCATGATGTGGTATTCAAAGAGGTCATAAGTAAGTCCGATCCTGAAGAGATTGTTCAAAACAAGAATAATCTAGATAAGGTGTGGTTTGAACCGAGGAACGAAGAAGATGATTAAGATGAGTCGATTGAATAAGAAGAAGAGGTGGAACAACTAAACTCGGTTGTAAGGAGGTTAGAATGAATAAGAAAACTAGTCAAAATTTATAGTCTGCCCGACTTCCATTCCACATTAGTGTTAACTTCCATCGAAAATGAGCCCAAGTGGGTCGAGGAGGTAGTCAACTCAACAGAGGGAAAAATCTGGAAGGACACCATGGTTGAAGAGATGGAATCCTTGCACAAGAATGAGACATGGGATTTAGTCAAATTACCTAGTAGAAGAAATCTCGTCGGGAGCAAATGGGTATTCAAGAAGAAGATGAACACAACAGGTCAAGTCGAGAAATTCAAAGCTCTACTGGTAGTGAAATGATATTCCCAAGTCGAAGGAGTCAACTTTGGTGAGATTTTTTCCCCTGTTGCAAAATTAACTTCCATTAGATTACTAATGTCTCTGGCTGCAACATTTGATCTAGAGATAAAACAAATGGATGTAAAGACAACATTCCTACATAGGGACTTGGAAGAGTAAATCTACATGAAACAACCTGAAGGATTTATAGTAAAGGGCAAGAAAGATTTGGTGTGCAAACTGAAAAAATCCCTTTGTGGTCTAAAACAATCACCAAGGATGTGGTACCAAAAATTTGACACATACATCCTTAGTTTGGGGTTTGTGAGAAGCAAAGCTGATCACTGCATATATTCCAAAGGAGAAGGTGGGTGTTTCATATATGTAGCATTGTATGTCGATGACATGTTGCTACTTGGAAACAACATGAATTCGATAAAGGAGGTGAATCTATCCTCCAAGTTTGACATGAAGGATCTTGGTGCAACAAACTTAATTATGGGAATGGAGATTAAGAGAGATCGAACAACTAGAAAGCTCTAGTTGAACCAGACAAAGTGTATTGAAACAATATTGAAACGTTTCAACATGCATGATTGCAAACCTATGAAGGTGCCAATTCCCGTGGGAGAAAGGATAACTACTGAACAATGTCCAAGGACACAAGAGGAAATATAGGACATGGCACGTGTTACCTATGCAAGTTATTTTGGTAGTCTAATGCATGCGATGGTTTGCACTCAACTAGACATTGGCCATGTAGTGGGATTGTTGAGTAGATACATGTCGACACCTAGGAAGGAGCACTGCACAACTGTCAAGAGAGTATTCAGGTATTTGTGTGGCACAAAAGATTATGCTATATGCTACCAAGGAAAACCTAGAGGTGTTAGTGAATTAAATGTACATGTCTTTGTTGACGCCGACTGGGATGGAGATCTGGATCGATGGGGGCAACCAATGGATATGTGTTCCAAAAGTTCGGTGGAGAAATCAACTACATGAGTAAGTGACATGCAGCCGTAGCCTTTTCAACAACAAAATATGAATAAATGGCATCAAATCATGGAAGAAAAGAAGCAATATGGTTGTAAAGGCTATGTTCAGGAATCAAGTTTGAGAAGAGATATATGAAGATAAGTTGCGATAGTCAAAGCACAATATTTTTGGAAAAGAATCAAACTTATCATTCTAAGACTAAGCACATTGATGTACAATACCATTTCATGAGAGACATGGTGGAAAACAACAAGGTGCTGCTGGAGAAAGTAGACACGTTGGAAAAACTAACAGACTCTTTGACCAGTCTGTGAGTGCTGTGAAGTTCTCTTGGTGTAGAGAGGATATATATTGCTGCCCTGGGTGTGTGAACGAGAGTTCATAGTTCTCTCGATTTCAACAAAGAAAAAAAAAGTGGGAGAATGCTGGGTTGTTATATTATTTTCAGTGAAAGTCTAGTTGAGGTGGATTGAATGACAGATGAAGTCGAAGGAATTGATAGCAAGTCGAAGGTCAAGGTGGTTCAATTGAGTAATGTTGAAGTAAAAGACATCGACATCAAGTCGAAGGTCGAGGTGGTTAGACCGGGTAATGTTGAATTCAAAGACATCAATAGTAACTCAAAGAGTTCGAATGACAAGAGGTCGACATGCGAGCGTGTGGCAACCGAATGAATACCAAATGAAGGACGATTGGTATTCCGACTTGGTAGTTGACTGTAATAGAATCTCGAGATCACAAGATTTGTAGCCAATGATCTGTGTGGATCTGTAACCATTTTTGGGCACCTTTTCTTTAGGGTTTTTCCTACTGTAAAGCCTATAAAAAAGGCATGTTGTAATGCAGTAAGAGATGACAAATGGATAATCACTAATCAATAATCGTAGAGGTTGTTGGTCATATAGATGTAAGCCGAATTGGCTACAGGGTTTTTCTTGTGTAAAGCAAGAGGGTATGATGTCGATTGTGTCTTAAGTGTGGACCAAGTTTAGAAATGTAACCCTTTATTATGAATGAATAAGACAACAAAGGATCATAACGCTCAAGGAATGTTGGTTTTCCTAGTTTGGGTTTCCAGGGTAAAATCTTTGTGTATTGTGTGTTTTCTTTGTTATTTACTTTCTTGATTAAATCTTTCTTCCCCTCTTTTGCTAGGTTTAGCATGGAAGTGTTCTTCATTTCCTAACACACGTGTACTTGTGTGAGCACATTTGTGATCACTCCGTTATCCATTGGATGTAGCTTGGGTGGTTGGGAGGAATGATTGTTATCCTCCCTCCCCACCCAGGTTCAAATCCCTGGAGTGACATGTTGTGCTCTTAATGGGTCTATAAGATGCTCTTATTCTTGAGCCCCTAATATTTCGAAAATGCTCGGTGTCCCCATATATATATATATATATATATATATATATATATATATATATATATATATATATATATATATATATATATTTCTATATAAAATTATGATAATTAAATCTAACAAAATAATTATTCTTTAGATATAATCAAATCTAAAAAAATAATTGTTCATACCAAATACCTTGGAAAACTAATAAATGTCGATATCAAACAAGCACATTAAATTTATTATTTTGCAATACATATAGCTTAGGAAACTAATAAATGTAGATATTGAATAATCACATTAAATTTATTATTTTGCAATGCATAAATAACTTTAATGGATTCCTCAATTGAAATCACAATCACACTGACTGAATAGAGAGACTACATGAAAATTAATAATGATCTATCTTAAATTTAATTAGCTTAGAAATTCTAAACATGAACCTTTTAAATATAAAATTATTATGTGTCGAAATTGATCCCCTAAATTTAGATAGCTTAGAGAACTTAGAAATAAGAGACCTAATGTATGTCAAATTAATAATGATCTATCTTAAATTTAATTAGCTTAGAAAATCTAAACATAAACCTTTTAAATATAAAATTATTTTGTGTCGAAATTAAGTATAGTAAATCTCATAACAATCTCATAACTATATAACACGAAGTCAATGATAAGAGATTTATCTCTTAAATTTAGATAACTAGAAATAAGAGCCTTTATGTATGTCAAAATTAATAATAATCTATCTTAGATTTAATTAGGCTAGATAATCTAAATATGAATTAATAAATCTCATAGCTATATAACATGAAGTCAATGATATAAACTTTTAGGATAATTTTATAATAAACATTTTGAAATTTTATGTGCTCTTAATAATCTATCTTAGATTAGCTTAAAAAATCTAAACATGAACCTTTTAAATATAAAACTATTATATGTGTCAAAATCAAGTATAATAAATCTCATAAATATATAACAAGAAGTCAATGATATGATAAAAAAGATGATCTTATAATAAACATTTTGAAATTTCATGTGCTCTTAATTATAGGATGGATAACCATTGCCAATCCATTAACATTCAATTTAACCCTAACATGATAAAAATGACTTTCCATTAAGACCTAGAATCATTGGAATATATACATGGGTGTTATAATAAAAATACAATGAAATAAATTAAAAATGGAACCAATCCATTAACATTCAATTTAACCCTAACATGATAGAAATGACTTTCCATTAAGACCTAGAATCATTGGAATATATACATGGGTGTTATAATAAAAATACAATGAAATAAATTAAAAATGGAATCATGGAAAATAAAAATAAATTAAAAATGGAATCATGGAAAATAAATGTCCATGATTGTTACTAAGCATACTCATATATAATATGCCTAAATCCATAATCATGATTGTTATTAAGCATACTCATATATAATATGCCTAAATCCATAATCATGATAGAGTATAAAGAAACAAATTATATAATTAATTAATATAGATATAATATTTATTTTTTCAAGAATGGTTTAAGAAACTATCTAGGTACAATTGGTTTTCCACTCATTATAGGCATTTGGTGAAGATGAGACCCCGAGGTTTAAGGTTACTGGGCAAAGGAAACAAGCTACAAGGTTTTTATTCACTCAACCCAAATTATATGCTCTCATGGTTCAATAAATCTGCTCACTAGAAAGCATTCTAAATATCTTATCAAATGATCAGTCAAGTATGATACTCTCTTCCACTACCCAACACAACACAAGAAACATCTTCCATTTATTTGTTTAGCAATAACTCATGGATATTGTTGTCTTAGAATTCTCTTCAATGTAGGCAAAAAGAGCCCAATCCATTGATTTCCTTTTGGGAATAACACAAGAAAATAAACATTGGCTCTCAAGAAACCATTGAGCATTAAGGTTCAAGAAGGCTTCCTAACTTGCCCAACCTTTATGCTCACCAAAACCTATCCATCTCTCAACCAAGGTTTGCAAATTCTTCATCACAACATTAATTTTGGTCATTCCTTAAATTTGGATATATGAGAAACAATGGAGAACACAACATGGGAACTCTTGCACTACATCAAAATTAATCCGAGAATGGTGAAAATGAATGATGAATGGAATAATTTCCCACTAGGTAAGAGAATAAAGTACTCTTATGCCTCTCCATAATGGTTGTACTGAAGCCCATGCTTTAATAACTACTTGAGGTAGATTTCCTCTCCAAACTTCATATGCATTCATGATTGGTATTTCTAAGTCAAAGGAGGTCGATGACTTCATTTAAGGAAAAAGATGGAAAATAAATGAATTCTGATGCTGACACTTGACAATGGAGAACACAACATGAGAACTCTTGCACTATTGCAAAATTAACCTGAGAATGGTGAAAATGAATGATGAATGGAATAATTTCCCATGAGGTAGGAGAAAGAAGTACTCGTATGCCTTTCCATAATGATTCTATTCAAGCCCATGCTTCCACAACTACTTTAGTTACATTTCCTCTCCAACCTTCATATGTATTCGTGATTGGTCTTTCTAAGTCAAAGGAGGTCGATGGCTTCATTTAAGACAAAAGATGGAAATTAGATGAGTTTTTATGTTGAGACTTGACCAATAGATAAATACTTTCCCATATCCCCCTTGTCCTCTTCTCTTCTCATGATTACATAGTCCCTCTTTGATTTTTACAACTATCTTGAAATCATAACCCCTTTTATATTCTGGGCAACTATCTTATACCATTATATATACAATCTGTAGTGTCCCCAAGGCCGAGCCACATTGTAAACCACGTTCTGAAATGAATTGTAATTATGTTTTATAGGCTGGTGAGCCAAGTCTTTATAAGCTGGAGGCTTATGTGTTTGTTAGGCCAGGGAGCCTGAGTGTTGAAGGCCAGGAGCCTGCTGTTGTATATGTAATCACACAGAACAATTAATAAAATATAAACATCGCCATGTGCAGACCGACCACGATGAATGAGTGAAGGGGGACTAAGCATCCATAGAGTGGGCAAGGAATTAGGGGCTGGAAGGTGGGAAAAGGGGCTAAGTGTTGAGCCTAGGGGCTAAGCCTAGGGGGCTTAATCTTGTGAATAATATTTTAATATTATCCCAAAAGACATGTGCATTTTATGTTTTATCCTAAGTTTTTGGCAAGGGGAGAACAGATAAGGGAGATGCGTGCTGGTGGAACGCATGCAGTTTCATGGGTGACAAGTGTCAACCTTGACGCATGCGAATAAAACGGTCAGGGTGAGCCGTGAGAAGGGTTCCTTCCCCATTCTACCCGATTGTCTGAACGCGTACGAAGCCCTCGATAGTACTACCAAACCGACTCCTGCAGAGAACCTTGGTGCGTCCCTGTGATTTGAAAAGTCTGTGTCTGGCTCTAAGAAAACCGGTGTGTATATACCCTAAACGAGAAGCCTGCGTGGATTTGGGAAAGAGTCTGTGTTTGTTCTGGAAAGTTGGTACACCCCTTCTCTGTTCTAAACCAGGGAGTTTGAATCAACCCCTACGTGGACAACTCATCACACATCCTTGAGAATCCAGAGTGTGAGTCTATCCCGTGTTGCCAAATTGAGAAAACAGAAGTGTCTCGCCCCTGCTAAGCCTGGTTATATCGTTGCACCTGTCTCGAGCTGCCCTGGGGTGTTCGTGTCTGGATTCCTGTGGATTGTGATGGACGTGTAGTGTTTGATCCTGTGTGGCTTGTTGGCCATTTTGTACAATACTCTCTCCAGGTGAGAGAGGTGGTTGAAGTTGGAAGAACAGGTTGTTGGACTTGTGAGCGACTCCCTCTAGGTGAGAGAGTGCGCAGAGGAAGGAGAGAACTCCTGGAAGAAACCTTGTAGCTGCCATAGAGCCTGGAGACTTCCGGTTCGGCCTGTTCCTGTAACCTAAGGTAAGGGAGATTAGCAGCCGAAGGATTGTCTAGGTGATAGAGAAGGTGTATACCCATGGGGTGGAATAGGCATGTGGGGAATGAGGGTCTGTGGGCAGTGAGCGTGGGAGGTTCCTTGGAGAGAATCCCTTCCTTGTGGTTGTGTGTTGTTTTCCCTATAACCTCAGCCTAGCCTAGGATTCCTTGTCTTGGGATGGAGCTTAGTCCCAGCTCGAGGGTGACCCACTGCTGAGCTGATGAGCAGTGTGGTCTAAGGCTAGGAGGTTCGTGGAAGGCTTGCACTTGGTTGGTGGAATCTACCATTGTTAGAAGATAAGTATCTGATTATACTTTAATCATGTTTTGCATGACTGTGCTGCTTATGTATCATGATTTCCATTGTGTATATGAATTAATATGATACGTTATTGATTGTTAATTATAGCAGTAAATAATATGTTTTACTCTGAACTTAAATGTGTTTATTTGTTTAAATGCATGTGGATTATATAACATCTGTATGAGTTATGTACAAAGAGGTTAGTAGCATAAAAGGTGTGCTATAGTTTGGTATCAGAGCCAAGGTTTCGACACTGAGCCTAGATGGGCCAATAGAGCGGTCTTTGGACCGAGGATGTGAGGGGAAATTGGGTCTGGAATGCCAATTTCAGACCCTGGTTTGCTCCAAAGTGTCAAGGAGTTACTTGACGAGTTTTTTTTCTCAGGAGGTATAACGACGTTATGAAACCGCAACTAGTGTGGTATAAGTCCACAGGGAGAGAGGACTCCACACCATAAGTGTAGGAGATTTAGGATCTGTTCGGAAGGGAAGGTGAATCCTCGTGACCATTAGATTTGGAAGGTGTGCACGGGGTTTAAATCCCTTTGGAATTGCACAGGAGTGTGGAAATCGCGATACACAAAATCCCGAATTAGTTAGGAACCATCTGAGTTGTCAGATCTCGGCTGGAAAACCCGACAGCCGTTGGATCTGTCAGGAGATATCCGAGGGTTAAAACCCCAGTGAATAGGGGCAAAAGCCACGAAATAGATCTAGACCATCTGAATGATGGAGGCCATGTGTCGTGAGATTTCCCATTTCGGGAAATCAGGAATTGCGATATTGGGAGTCCTGGTAACAAGGGATCGGGACTTTCCATGGTGGAAACCCTGGAGCAGTCGTGGATCGTCCAATTTGAGAAGTCCACGTGTCGAGAGATTACCCATTTTGGGAAATTAGGGATCGAGGATTCGGGAGTTCCGTTGACAAGAACTTGGACTCTCGCCTTGATAAATCCCGACCCATAATGTCGAGACGTTAACATGTGGCTAAGTCCCGATGAACGAACGAGATTCCTTCAGGGAATCTCCGGGTTTGTAACGACCGTTCGATGTGAGGAAGAGATGCTGGCTTTAAGTTGGGGCGTGAATGCAGATTAAGATAAGTAACGAGCATATCTGGACGGTCAGAGTCCACCCACCCAGATCTACGACTGAGGTTTCATTCCAGAGCCCCCTCCCTGTACTGCCTTTAGCGGTGGGAGGGGGGGGGGTCCGGAATCGGACGTGCAACTCTCGAATGGTTGAGATTAATTCACCTTGATCAACGGTGCTTAGGTGAGTTCCGGACCCCCCTTGCCATTCTGCCTTTANGGGGGGGGGGGGGGGGGGTTCAGAATAGTGTGACGTGTGAAATGGGGCCCCCTCCCGTCCTGTTGACTACCATGTCACATTTTCCCTCTGCCACCTGTACTCCACTTAACCGTGCGATGGGGCTTGTTCTCATTGGCCATTTGCTAACCCTCTAGGAATTTGTCCCTATTGGCCAGTTGCTAGCCTTGTCGGGGTTCAGCGGTTGCAAAGTCGAATGGTTTGACATCACTGTAGTGCTGAGGCGCGAAATACAAAGAGGAACTACATTTATTTGAACCGCGATCATGACCCACGATCACATGGGAACGAAGAAAATCAAGAGCGGTGGAACCGATGACGTCGTTAAAAAGCAATGTGGGCCCTCATTAACGTGCCATGTGCCACCGTAGTTGTGGGTGACCACTGTGCTATGTGGGCCTAGAGGGTAAAGTAAGTCAGAATTTTGGAAGTCGAGGGTTGGAAAGGAAAGCAAGTCTGAAAGCCTCGTGGACTGAAACCCCGAAACCCCGAAACCCGAAGTCCCGAAATCCCGAAGTGTCGAAAATGAAAGTTTCGAAAACACGAAAATTGCAGATCCGAACGAGAGCTCAGAAAACTTATTTGAATCAAAATGTCTTTCGTTCTTGTTCGTATTGGCTTATAAATGTTGTGGATTGTTCCGAAAGGTTTAATAGCCTAACAGACTTTGAATTTAATTGCATAGTGCATGTGCAGAGTTCAACGAAGGTCAGGACTCCAGTTAAACAACGCCGAGTATGGAGTGGGGAAAGGTGCATATTACCCCCGAAATAGAAGACGAACAGGAAGGAAATGATGCCAACCTAGGAGTCGAAGGATTGAACTCCAATGGGCATGGAACTCCAATGGGTCCGGAATAGTGTGGTGTGTGAAATGGGGCCCCCTCCTGTCCTGTTGACTACCGTGTCGCATTTTCCCTCTACCACCTGTACTCCACTTAACTGTGTGACGGGGCTTGTTCTCATTGGCCATTTGCTAACCCTGTAGGGATTTGTCCCTATTGGCTGATCACTAGCCCTGTCGGGGTTCGGCGGTTACAAAGTCGAACGGTTTGACATCACTGTAGTGCCGAGGCGTGAAATACAAAGAGGCACTGTGTTTATTTGAACCGCAATCATGACCCACGATCACATGGGAATGGAGAAAAGCGAGAGCGGTGGAACTGATGACGTCATTAAAAAGCGACGTGGGCCCTCATTAACGTGCCATGTGCCACCGTAGTTGTGGGTGACCATTGTGCTATGTGGGCCTAGAGGGTAAAGTAAGTCAGAATTTCGGAAGTCGGGGGTTTGAAAGGAAAGCAAGTCTGAAAGCCTCGTGGACCGAAACCCCAAAACCTCGAAACCCGAAGTCCCAAAATCCCGAAGTGTCGAAAATGAAAGTTTCGAAAACACGAAAATTGCAGAACCGAATGAGAGCTCAGAAAACTTATTTGAATCAAAATGTCTTTCGTTCTTGTTCGTATTGGCTTATAATTGTTGTGGATTGTTCCAGAAGGTTTAATAGCCTGACAGACTTCGAATTTATTTGCACAGTGCATGTGCAGAGTTCAATGGAGGTCAAGACTCCAGTTAAACAACGCCGAGTATGGAGTGGGGAAAGGTGCAGATTACCCCCGAAACAGAAGACGAACAAGAAGGAAAGGATGCTAACCCAAGAGTCAAAGGATTGAACTCCAATGGGCATGGAAAAGAGAAGGATAAGGAAGGACACATAATGAAAACCATTGAAGGGTTGCAAAGAGAGGCCAAGGCTCACCGAGATGATAGTCAAAAGCTCATGAAAGTCAGGGATCGACAGGGTGAATTAAACTTAAAATTTTTGAAGAGCCTGGAAAGAATAGAGAAGAAACTCGAGAAGGGAAGAGGCTCAAGTACGACAGAGAGTCGCAGAACCCATGGGAGAAGAAGTAGGTCGAGGAGTGGTAGCTGACATCTTAGTCGCTCCCAAAGACATTATGATAGGAATACACACAGTAGTTCAAGTCCATCCCCTACCAGAAAACATCGAAAATTTGGAAGGGAGGAATTGAAAGGGGAGATGAAAAAGATTAAGCCTCCAACATTCGATGGAGAACATAAAAAGGAGGAAGATGCCGAGACCTGGTTGCTTGGCATGAAGAAATACTTCCAATTGCAGAATTATTCTGCCCATGCAGAAGGAAGAATTGCAATGTACCAACTGAAAGGAAAAGCATCCATGTGGTGGGATCAGTTTGTGCAGGTGAAACACATCAGAGAGAAAGAGGTCACTTGGAAGGAATTTAAGTGGTATTTCGAGAAGAAATACCTGACTAAAAGATACTATGACAGGAAGATGAAGGAGTTCTTCGAACTCAAGCTAGGCAGCATGACTATTGATGAGTATGAACGAAGTTTTCTAGAACTACTGAAGTATGTTCCATTCATCAAAGATGAGGCTGTCAAGATTCAGAGATATCTGAGTGGACTGCCACATTCCATGAGTGACAAAATTCAATATGATGATCCTAAGACCATGGAAGAAACCATAAGAAGGGCGAAATGTTTGTATGAACAACAAGGAGAAAGACCTACCCATCGGAAGACTTGGAATGATCAGAGGAAGTTTAAGAAGGAATAGAGGCAGAAGGGAAACACGCCTTCGTTTTTCAGAAACAGTCCTTGGGGACAATCATCTTTTAGAGAGCCCAGGAAAGTTGAAGGGAGTGAGCAGATGCCAAGACTGCCACCTATGGAGTGTTGGGGCTATAAAGGGAATCATAGGTACAAAGACTGCCCCCACAGAAAAAATAAAGCGAGAATTGTCCATACTGTTCAACAAGCTGAAACAATGGAGGATATGGGCAGCAGAATGCTGAAGATCTACGCAGCCCTGGACAACAAGCAAGCAGAATTTCAATCGCACATGATTGAAGTGGAAGGTACGATCAACAACCGACCACTTGTTATTTTAATTGATTCATGGGCTAGCCATAGTTATATAGATCCTAGGGTGGTGGAAAGTTTGCATCTAACGAGAAGAAAACATGAGAAGTCTTGGTTAGTGCAGTTGGCCACAAGGACCAAGAGGAAGGTCGCTGAATTGGTTAAGTCCTGTTCAGTGGACATGAAAGGAATGAGCACTAAGGCTGAACTGAACATTCTGCCTTTAGGCTCATACGATTGCTTAATTGGAATGGACTGGTTGGACTAGCACCATGCCCTTTTGGATTGCCGCAACAAGAGGTTTACATGCCTGAACGAGGAGGGAAATCAGGTAACAGTCCAAGGAATTCCCAGAGCCATGGTTGTGAGGGAAATATCAGCCATGCAGCTGAAGAAATGTTACCGGAAAGGCTGTCAATTATTTGCAGATCGGGTGGAAGAAGCATCCCGAGATGAAGTCTTGAATCTGGAGGACCACGAAGAACTCAAATAATTCAAGGACATATGTCAGGAGGTACCTGGACTACCTCCGAGGAGGGACATCGATTTTACTATAAATTTGATGCCTAGAGCAGTTCCAATTTCAAAGGCTCCTGAAAGAGTTGCAATTGTAGCTCGAAGAGCTACTGAAGAAAGGTTACATTCGCCCCAGTGTGTCACTGTGGGGAGCCCCGGTCCTATTCGTGAAAAAGAAAGATGGGACATTGAGGTTGTGCATTGATTTTCGACAGTTGAATAAGGTCACTATCAAGAACAAGTATCCTCTGCCAAAGATTGATGATCTTTTTGATCAGTTGAAGGATGCGAAAATATTTTTGAAAATAGATCTTCGATCAGGATATCACCAAGTGAGAATAAAGGATGAGGACATCAACAAGACTTCCTTTAGAACAAGGTACGGTCATTATGAGTTCACGGTGGTGCCGTTTGGACTGTCCAACGCACCTGCTATTTTCATGTGCTTAATGAATGGAGTGTTCAGAAATTATTTGGACAAGTTTGTCATAATCTTTCTGGAAGATATCTTGGTGTATTCCAAGACAGAGGAAGAACATGAACAACACCTGAGAATGGTGCTGCAGGTGTTGAGAGAACACCAGTTGTACACAAAACTGAGCAAGTGCTCATTTTACCAAAGGCAGATCCATTACTTGGGACACATTATATCTGAAGAAGGGATTGCTGTGGATCCTGAAAAGGTAAAGGCCATTCGAGAATGGCCAGCGCCAAGGAATGTGGCAGAAGTTAGATCTTTTATGGGTCTGGCAAGCTACTATAGGAGGTTTATAGCTGGATTATCAAAGATAGATCATTCTATCACTTCCTTGCAAAGGAAGGAGAAGAAGTTTCAGTGGATTGAAGAATGTGAGAGCATCTTTTAGCGATTGAAGCAGCTACTAACTAGTGCTCTGATCCTGAAGATTGCAGATCCAGATAAGGATTATGTAGTGTGCACAGATGCGTGCAAGGAGGGGCTGGGAGGATTTCTCAGCCAAGAGAGATTTGTAGTTTGTTATGAATCCCAAAAGTTGAAGGAGCATGAGAAGAATTATGCCACTCACGATTTAGAGTTGGCAGCAATCATCCATGCCCTGAGGAAATGGAGACATTACCTCATGGGCAAGAGATTCGAGTTGAGAACAGACCATAACGGTCTGAAATATTTATTTGATCAACCGACCTTAAATGCCAGGCAAATCAGATGGCTGGAGTTTCTGTGTGAATATGATTTCGATATCAAGCATATCAAAGGGAAATAAAATAAGGTGGCTGATGCACTCAGCAGAAAAGTGCACGCATTACATGCTACAACCATTAGCATGTACCGGACTGAGATGAAAGACAGAATTTTGGAAGCTGCAAGTACTGACTTGCAGTACAAAAGTCTTGTAGCAAAGCTACAATAGCGTGAGAGACCACATACCAAGGAAAGTTACACCTTGGGAACTGATGGTCTACTTCTGTATAAGAACAGAGTGTATGTACCCAATGTCCGAGAATTGAAGCTGGAAATACTAAAGGAGATGCATAACGTGGCTTATGCTGGACATCCTGGTTATCAGAAGACTATGGCAGCAGTCAAAAGCCATTATTTTTGGCCAGGTTTGAAGAAATAAATCGCTAAATACATCGCCATATGTATGGAGTGCCAGAAGGTTAAGGCTGAGCATAGGCACCCAACAGGGTTGCTACATCCTTTACCTATTCTTGAATGGAAATGGGACGTGGTAACAATGGATTTTATCACAAGATTGCCCATAACAAGCAAGCAACATGATTCAATTATGGTGGTGGTGGACAAGCTTACTAAAGCTGCCCATTTTACTCCACTGAAAACCACCCACAGGGCAGCTGATGTTGCTGATATCTTTTAAAAAGAAGTTGCACACTTGCACGAAATTCCTAAGACAATTGTGTCTGATAGGGACCCGAAATTCACCTCGAATTTCTTGAAATGACTGTTTAAGGGATTCAGAATGAATCTGAACTTTACACAACGTATCATCCCCAGTCTGATGGAAAGACAGAGAGAGTGAATAGAGTAATAGAAGACATGCTGAGAATGTATGTGATGGATAAACCATCAAGGTGGGAAGACTACCTGTGTTTGGTAGAAGTTGCCTACAATAATGGGTATCATGCATCATTGAAGATGAGCCCATTCGAAGCGCTTTATGGAAGAAAGTGCAACACTCCAGTGAGCTGGGATAATCTAGCTGACAGAGTAGTAGTTGGTCTTGAGCTACTCAAAGAGATGGAAGACCAAATGATAAGAATTAAACATAATCTAAAAGCTGCCCAGGACAGGCAGAAAAGTTACGTTGATAGTAACAGAACCCATAGAGAATTCAAAGTGGGTGACCATGTTTTCCTTAAAGTAAAAACTAATAGGAGTTCCCTGAGGCTGGAAAGTTGCGCCAAGTTGGCTGCAAGATTTTTTGGGCCATTTGAGATCCTGGAAAGGATTGGGCTGGTTGCATACATGCTTGCATTACCTGCATCTATGACTGTACATAATGTGTTTCATGTTTCACTGCTTAAGAAATATGTACCTGATGCTAATCATGTTATCGATTGGAATGTGATTCAGGTGGAACCAGAAGGTGTCCTGCAAGTGCATCTTGTGCGCATATTGGACAGGAAAAGCAAACAGCTCCAGAATCGAGCTATAGAGCTTGTAAAAGTCCATTGGACCTGGTATGGTCCTGATGACATGACATGGGAGCATGCAGATGTTATGCGGGCAGAGTACCCACATCTTTTTGAATTTTTTTGAAAAGCTTGCAGATGCTGTGTAAAGTTGCACCGAGGACAGTGCAAAAATAAGGGGAGGAGGATTGTAGTGTCCCCAAGGCCGAGCCCTGTTGTAAACCATGTTATGAAATGAATTGTAATTATGTTTTATAGGCTGGTGAACCAAGTCTTTATAAGCTAGAGGCTTATGTGTTTGTTAGGCCAGGGAGCCTGAGTGTTGAAGGCCAGGAGCCTGCTATTGTATATGTAATCACGTAGAACAATTAATAAAATATAAACACCGCCATGTGCAGACCGACCACGATGAATGAGTGAAGGGGGACTAAGCATCCATAGAGGGGGCAAGGAATTAGGGGCTGGAAGGTGGGAAAATGGGCTAAGTGTTGAGCCTAGGGGCTAAGCCTAGGGGGCTTAAGCCTGTGAATAATATTTTAATATTATCCCAAAAGACATGTGCATTTTATGTTTTATCCTAAGTTTTTGGCAAGGGGAGAACATACAAGGGAGATGTGTGCTGGTGGAATGCTTGCAGTTTCATGGGTGACAAGTGTCAACCCTGACGCATGCGAATAAAACGGCCAGGGTGAGCCGTGAGAAGGGTTCCTTCCCCATTCTACCTAATTGTCTGAACGCGTATAGAGCCCTGGATAGTACTACCAACCCGACTCCTGCAGAGAACCTTGGTGCGTCCCTGTGATTCGAAAAGTCTGTGTCTGGCTTTGAGAAAACCGATGTGTTTATTCCATAAATGAGAAGCCTGCGTGGATTTGGGAAAGAGTCTGTGTTTGTTCTGGAAAGTTGGTACACCCCTTCTCTGTTCTAAACCGGGGAGTCTGAATCAACCCCTACATGGACGACTCATCACGCATCCTTGAGAATCCAGAGTGTGAGTCTATCCCGTGTTGCCAAATTGAGAAAACAGAAGTGTCTCACCCTTGCTAAGCCTGGTTATACTGTTGCACCTGTCTGGAGCTGCCCTGGGTGTTCGTGTCTGGATTCCCGTGGATTGTGATGGACGTGCAGTGTTTGATCCTGTGTGGCTTGTTGGCCAGTTTGTACAATACTCTTTCCAGGTGAGAGAGGTGGTTGAAGTTGGAAGAACAGGTTGTTGGACCTGTGAGTGACTCCCTCCAGGTGAGAGAGTGCGCAGAGGAAGGATATAACTCTTGGAAGAAACCTTGTAGCTGCCATAGAGCCCGGAGACTTCCGGTCCAGCCTGTTCCTGTAACCAAAGGCAAGGGAGATTAGCAACTGAAGGACTGTCCAGGTGACAGAGAAGGTGTATACTCCTGGAGTGGAACATGCATGTGGGGAATGAGGGTTTGTGGGCAACGAGCGTGGGAGGTTCCTTAGAGAGAATCCTTTCCTTGTGGTTGTGTGTTGTTTTCCCTGTAACCTCAACCTAGCCTAGGATTCCTTGTCTTGGGATGGAGCTTAGTCCCAGCTCGGGGGTGACCCACTGCTGAGCTGATGAGCAGTGTGCTCTAAGGCTGGGAGGTTCGTGGAAGGCCTGCATTTGGTTGGTGGAATCTACCATTGTTAGAAGATAAGTATTTGATTATGCTTTAATCATGTTTTGCATGACTGTGCTGCTTATGTATCATGATTTCCACTGTGTATATGAATTAATATGATATGTTATTGATTGTTAATTAATGCAGAAAATAATATGTTTTACTCTGAACTTAAATGTGTTTATTTGTTTAAATGCATGTGGATTTTATAACATCTGTATGAGTTATGTACAAAGAGATTAGTAGCATAAAAGGTGCGCTACACAATCCACCATTAATATTTACATAACTTTGCATACACCATAGTAAACTTATCACAAAATAAAAGTATATTTACATCTACATAATTAACCATTCATTAAACTACAGTTTAGTTATGAACTACACTTTAAAAATTCATATAAATTCATATAAATGTATTTACATTATCACACACTATAATATTTATTTAAACTCATATAGCTTTACTTTCATCTTTATAATCATATTTATAACTTTCACATAATCTAATCTAATCCAATACATTTCAAAGTTGAAACCATAATTTTACACTTAACCAAACTAACTAAAATGAAAAACAAAGTTGAACCAATAAAAAGCAAATATCTGTTATAACAAAGACTTATAACTCCTTTTCAAAGAAAGAAACAGACCATAACGTTTACCTGTTCCATGGGAATTACACCTTTCAAAACCTTCAACTATACCATATGCAAAAAGCATAAATTTACTACTTCGGATGGCTGTAAGAAAATTAACGTGTGCTTTATTCAATGATAAAGCTTGATTTCAGAAGTGCATAATGACATCTTAGCCTGTCTACAATGGAGTTTGTCCAGAGACCCTGCTCAGCTAATTGTTTACCACTGCCCCCTCTTAACTTGGAAATACTTGCAGGAAGCTGTGGTGTTTAAAATAAATTAATTCCTACTCATCATAACTTTGAACTCGAAGAAGTCAAGGAGCCCGTTGGAGTCCAAATCAAAATTGCAAATCATTCTTTCGCAGTTACCCAAATCTGTGGCCTCAGCCAATCCCAGATTGAGAAGAATCCGTTGCAGTTCGTCAGAAGAGATGTACCCATCTCTGTTCTTATCAAACACTCTGAACGCCTCCATTAAATAATCAGGCGATTCGCCCCCCTCCTCATCATCGACGCTGAATCCAATATCCTTGCACAGCGATTCGTATAATGAAATAAACTGATCGAATCCGAGACTTCCATCCTCGTTGCTGTAGAGGGGACAAACGATAGACTCCACATCTTCATCCGACATTTGCATTCCGAGCTTATTTAAGAATGAACTAATTTCTTCAACTGTCAGCTTCCCGTCGCCATTTTCATCCACAGTATCGTAGATTTTACGGAGCCTCACAGGTTCAGATGGGTTATCTAATTTACTATGAGAATTTGCAGCAAGTAAATCACTGCACAAGCCGCCTGAGGGACTGCTGCTTGCTTCGCTGTGTTTACAGACTAAATTTCTGGAGCCGTGAAACATATTGACTCTGATTAGCAGACTAGGAACGGAATGCCTCTAAGTCGATGGTAAAATTCCCGCCTGGAAGCCTGTTCTCTGCATCGGTCTAGTGAAGAGAGGGGCCGAATGAATGAATATAAATACAGAGGCCGAGTAGTCGATTGCGCTTGCGCGTGAAGTTAGGTCTTGGCGGTGGGATGTTGTTTGCTGGAAATGCCAGCGAGTTTTGGGTTGGGAAGTATTTCCATCAACGATTAGTTAGATCGAAAAATGTTAGATTTCAAATGTCCAATTCGGGCTTCGCATAACCGGAATACGCGTGGTTGTTGATCGCCTTTACCTACAGGCTATATTCCCATACCCGCCGGGTTCCCGCACCCAAAATTTTTGTGCATCAACCCCTAGAGTATACACGGCGGTTGTAGGTTACTCGAATAGGAATTTCGACCATGTTGATGGGTTGTTGAGCATTCAAATGATTTAGGTTGACAACTACATATTAACTCATAACTCATAGATATCAAATATTAATATATTATAAAATGGTTGTTGAGCATTCCAATGATTTGGGTTGACAAATAAATATTAACTTATAGATATCTGATATTATAAAAATAGTTAGGTTAAGAATTTGACTTTAAAAATATTATTTACCATTCATAGCATTTAACTACTTACAATTTGTGTAGAAATTGTAGGAAGAACCACAGTGTTTTTATAGTTTGTCGACGTTTCGGATCCACAACAGGATTCATTTTCAGGACAAAAAAGCCTGAGGAAAAATAAGAGAGGAACCCTTAATAAATAATGATGAGCAGGGTGGATAACTAAGGTCGACTAAGTGAAACCCTAGGTTTGAAGAGATTTTTCAAAAAAGTATTTAGTTAATTAATGAATTAGGTGGTTCAATTTGATAACCAAATGGTGTTAATATTATTAATATTAATTTATAAGTTAATTATAAGTTAAATTTAAGGTTAATAATATTAAAAAACTATTACACCCTTAGAACTCTGGAACGTCTAATAATAATAATAATA
>ML784315.1:856279-887893 GCA_009831015.1 Picea engelmannii
ATTGAAACTATATTAAAGATTTAATATATTAAAGTGAGTTGTGAAGATTTAATGTATTAGAATGAGTTTCAAAAATAAAATATTATTAAATTGATTGTTTTTATTTTATTTTATATTATGTTATATTTTAGGAATGTTAAGAACATGTGTTTATTCTTAAGAGGTCACAAGTTCAAATCCAGAGGGGGGTAGGGTATGTATACCTCTGTAGACTTTACCAGTCAAATCGCTGGGCGGAGGGGGGTCCCTTGTCCCACAAACAAGGGGGTCTCATACACCAATTTGGTATGGCTTAGCCGTGACTTTAAAAAATAGATTATATATATATATATATATATATTTATTTATTTATTTTTTTAATGAAGATTTTATTTATTATTATACATTGAGAATAAGAAAAAAAGAAAAGAAAAGTTAATCTTTTATGAAATAAATAGAAAAAAGAAAAAAAGAGTTTAAAAAATTTGAAACAACTAATAATTAAAAAAATAATGAAATGTTAATGATAAATATAAAGTAATTTATAAAAAATATAAATGAAAAAAGTGAAGGTAGATAAAAGAAAAATTAGATTAGAAATAAATTATTCTAAATTAAGATTATAGAGAAATATATTATAAATTAGGGTTTTTTTTTTTTTTTTTTNCTATTGCAATGAGCATCCCAACAAGGAGCCAACTTATAATTGATATTTATGTAGTATTACATAAATTATTAGATTACAAAATGTGTCATTCTTTGTTTAAGCATAAGAGGGTTTCATTAGTTATTTTTGAGTTTGAGATCTATCAAAAAGATGCGGGGAACCTAATGGATGCTTCCTCATAGTCATGGATAACATTTCCAACAAAACTATTCACAGATAGTGGTGCTCCACACCTTACATTTTAAATTGGTCTTTTCCTTTCTTCTAAACTTGGGGAAGATGGGGAAGATGTGAGATATCAGTGAAATAGTGTTGACAACTTATGAGTTTCCTCATTCTTCTCTTAAGTGTGGTAGAAAGAAATTATTCTAAATTAAAAATGTAGATAAATATATTAAAAATTAGGATTTTATATTTTTTAAATGAAAATCTTGTAAACTATTTTTCTTTTCTTCAAAATGTTTCAAGGGACTTGGTCCGATGACTTGATACACACATGCACAAAGGCATTTTTTCTGGCGATAATTTTGAGTACATATTGTGACAATGATTTAGGGAACATCCTAACACATAGGGAGCATAGAGTTTTAATAGAATAAAAATACTATTAAAAATAAAAGTCAAATCAAAATTTAAGGAGAAAATGTGGTGTGATAAAGAATGAGAGGAAAAAAGAAAATTGAGGTACTATAAGGATGTAATCAACCCTAATCTAGAATATCAACATTATCTATCTGTTTTTGCCAAGTGTAAAGAAAAAAATAAGCATTGCTAAGATAAGAACAAATTCTCACGAGCTCCATAGTGAAACTATTCTTAAAATACCACGGGATGAAAGAGTGTGTCACCTTTGTGACACTAAGCTCCATAGTGAAACTGAGCGTTGGTCAATTCCTAAAACACCATGGGATGAAAGAGTGTGTCACCTTTGTGACACTAAGAAGGTTGAAAATGAAAAACACTTTCTCTTAGATTGTCCAACCTATTCCCATATTAGATCTCATTTTCAAAATATTTGTCACACTACCAACCTTCCTAACCTCTTAACACAACAAAAGTATGGTGAACCCTCTTAAGGTTTGATAGACCAATTTGGTCTTAGTGGACGTTCATCATCATCATCATAGAGAGAGAATTCCACACTCTACCACACTTAAATGAAGAATGAAGAAACTGATACCTTGCCAAACACTATTTTATGGGTATCCCACCTCTTCCCCAAGTTTCCAGATAAAGAGTGATATTAACTATACCACCAACCTTAATAGTGGTTGATAACCTTGTATGAATTAGTGTTATACTCGTGAAAAAATAAAAAGTTATTATAATCTAGCTATAGCTTTCATCATATATATAAAAAAAAAAACCGAAAAAAAAATAAAAAGTTATTAAAATTAATTAAAAACAAAATTTTAAAAGTATTATATCTTAGTGAAAATGACTAATCGAATATATACATATCCAATTATTAAAACTAATTAAAGAATAAATAAAATTTTAAATTAATTTAAAAAAATTATAAAAAAAAAATGAAAAAAAAAAAATTACTCAATCACTCAACTAAATATAAAAGAAAAAAAATAAAATATATATATTTATTATTAAAACTAATTAAAAAATAAATGAAATTTAAATTAATTAAAAAAAAAAATCACCCAACTAAATATAAAAGAGGGAAAAACCAAACATAAAAGAGAAAGACAAAAACATCAAAACTAATGATAAAGAAATTAGAATTGAAAATCAAAATAAGAATATTCATAGAGAAAAGATAAGTACCCAGCTAAACATAAAAGAGGGAAGGACAAAAACAACAAAACTAATGATAAGGGAGGGAGGAAAGAAATCAAAGTTAAGAATATTCATAGAGAAAAGATAAGTACCCAGCTAAACATAAAAGAGGGAAGGACAAAAACAACAAAACTAATGACAAGGGAGGGAGGAAAGAAATCAAAGTAAATTCCATTAATATAGTTTATATTATATATATAAATATGTAAACTCTAGTTGAAACAAACCAACTTGGTAATTTTTATTCTAAGTCAAATACAATTTTTTTAGATTACATTCTTAACATTTTTTTATTACGTTGGTTTATTTTTATATTTATATGTTGGGATGTTTAGTTGCATAAATTGTATTATACTATTTTATTTTATTTATTTTAAATGTAAATTGTATTATATTATTTTATTTAAATTAAATATTAATTATAATTAATAAAAATTAAAATGGGCTAATAAAATTGTAGAGATGTAAAAAATATGATATGTAAAAATAATAAGGAAAAGATGAAAATTTATATTTCAAGAAATATATAAAAAATAAAAAATCTTAAAAAAGGGAAGAAAGCACAAGTGCAATAAGATGGAGAATAATAAATAAGTAAAAAAGAAGGAGGTTCCTCTTATGAGACATGTTGTTATGTAATATCATTTCTAACACTCGATTCCACGAAGAAACATGTGATCAATGTGAGGCCATGATAGTCATTGGATTGAAGACACCTCACAGGTCTATCATGTGAGCTTGGAAGTTTTCCACGAGGCCTCTTCCTATTGGTGTCAAGGTATGGAAGTAAGATGTAATTAATCATGTGCATGTTGGTATCATTACAAGGAAACCACCTTGTAGAGGAGGTTTTTAGTGTTACAAGATTTAGATTTTTTTTCAAAAAAACCTCTACTATTCGTAGGTTTTAAGAGATGTTTCCTATAACGAAAAAAATTTGGGTGGGAAAAAGTTTTTTTTCCAATGCTTGTGTTGGTAAAATGCACTGGTGAAGTATTATGTAACCTACACTGGTACATACACAAAAATAAAATGCATCAATTCTCTTACAACTATTGTGCACTGGTTCTGCCTTTTATGTTGTATGCAACATTGATGTTTTTTGGGTTTATGTGTGCATCGATCAATACTGTCTTTTGTATGAAACATCAATGCTCATATAACTATTACACATTGGATCATCTTTCTATTTTATTACACATAAATGCTATATAATTTGTATGCAATAGTGCCTGTATTACCATGTGCACTGGAGGGTAGTGAAATTTCAAATATTTGAGGTGAGATGTCGACATCATTCTTTGTTACTAAGCACTAATTTGTATGTTATATGTAAATTTTTTATGCATATATTATTTCGTAAAGCACTGATGCATATTATAATTATGTGCACTGTAATATTTTGAAACGATAAATATAATCGTATGTTATGTTGTTTAAAGCAACGATGTTATTTCACAATTTTTAGTACCAATGCTTCAATGCAATTAATAGGAACCGATGCATATAACTCATAAAAACAAATTCTTTTCTATATTATGACATGCACCATTTAGTGAGTTCAAAAGAATACAATGCACCGATATGGATATATTTGAATTAATTGTTTTATTTTTTTTACAAATCTGCAATTAATCATCTCAAAATCAATTGTTTTTTATAATGATAATGATATTGATTTTTATATTTTTGTTATTACATTTTGATAGAATGTTTTCATTAATGCATTATCCAACGGATTACACCTCTGTTATTTGTAACAATGTAAATCGTCTATATATTAATTAATCAACAATGCAACAATTTACAACATTTGACAATGTAATAAAAAAGAGACCCATTTTATTATATATGAATAAGAAATCCATCGTCATACAAAATGAGACAACGTAAAGGTCCACAATAATCAAAATACAACCAATATGTAATTTTTACACTTATTGGTAACATGTCCTCATGCAATTGGGACAATATGTCAAGTACAATAAACAAAATCCATGATTTTCATAGACATATATTCCAAAACATACAACTTGTAGTAACATTCAATTATATTGATTTACATTCATTACTTGAACTATTGTCATCGCTCAAGATGTGAGCATGTCTCATTTATTCATTACTTGTAGGTGATATTGTACTTTGATTATTTAACCTAATTTTTTCTTGATCAACTTGTTTTTGATATTCCGTCTCTTCATGTTCCATCTACAAACATAGAAATAAAGTATAATAAGTATATCTACACACACACACATAGTAGAATATACATGATTGCATAAACAAAAAAACGTACCATAGCAATGAGTGTTTCATAAACAATACACATTCTTTTGAAGCCATGCTGCATGTTGTCTCTCAAAATCTCTTATGTTGGCTGCACTCCATACTTTGTTTCATGAATGTTTAATATGCCATAACAAAGCAAAATCGATATAATTAATATTAAAGTTTCTTCTTGTTCCATTAATTATAAAACAAGGGAATTTAAACAACATAACTACTTACAAATTGTTCAATTAAACCTTCATACTTCAACATATACTGACAACCCATACTTAATCCAATGTCTATCAATTCATCGATTGTCTCTTCTTTGTATGTTAGCACCTATTAGAAGACATCCATGAACATGTGTAAATTAATTATTTAAATATAAAGATCACAACAAACATGAAATCTTAAGTAAAGCCGAAAACATAAGTACTCAGAAACTTTGTGATCAATCCTTTTCTTCCTTGTAATCTTATCTTATGTGTTGAATGGTTTCCATTTTTTTAGTTTTTCTGCAACAAAACAATTGGAAATTAACATTTCATGCGATAATTAAATTCGATGTACATAAAAGAATAAATGTATGATTACATACCTTTGATGCATGTTGTTGTTGGGATGGCTCCTCCTACGATTCAATTATTGTTATTTATTTTACCATTTCCTTTTACACTTTTTGGACATCCCTACCGACATGTATTGGTTTTCCCCTCATTTGTCCTTTAAAATTTTCATAATTTTCGTGAAGTATGAAAAAAACACAATTTTTTTTTTAAAATCTACATGAAAGTAAACATAGCAAAAAAAATAATTTGGTAATTTTTGGAACATATTATAGAAAAACATGTTTAGTAATAATATTTTTTAAATGATTTTTATTTTTATTTTTATTGTAAGTTTTTTCTATTGCAAGTCTCATGGATCTCATTGACCATTTCTCCGGAAACACTTCCTCTAGTTTATGTATAACCTGATTCTTGGAGTCATTGGATTAATTTTTGTATTGTAAGTGGAAAGTACATTTATACATTCTTTCCACAATATCCCTCAAAGTTATGTAAAAACATTTTCCCCTCTCGCTAACTTCTATCACCACTCCAGATGAACTGAGGACCAAGTCATCATCATTTACATTCTTCATAAATTTTATCTTCTTAGGATGACATTCTGTTCCCTCGCTATTGGTCCCCGCACAACATTAAAAAAAGTGAAATTGAGTATTTAAAACATGTTAGCGATTAAAATTAAGAAATTCATTTTTAGTAAAAAGTCAAAGAAAAAATTCATGTTGATTACCTTTTAATCCACCTAATTCTTCTCATTGCAACATTTCCATAAATATTTTACGCTCTTTTGCACTTAGATTGCGAACAATATTTTCAAGTTTATTCCATTTTTTGCTCTGCATGACACACATAACCAATACACATCATCAATTTAAACCTACAAATAATTCAAATATATTGAATTTTAAATAAAACTTAAAGAACTTGCATTGATCTCTTGTTGGGATGAACTGCCATCATGCTCATTACAATACGTTTTTTTCTTTGAATTGGAAGCATGGGCCTCCTCGATGAGAAGAAGTTTGGCTTTCGTAGTAGGCATACATAATTGATTCAATTTTTATAACCAATTGTACTGACGGTAGAAATCTAACGAGGGAATTAGGTTTACCTCAATTGAAGAGTGTAGTGCTTGCATGACTAGACCAAAATAAGGATCATAAGTGTATTGTTGATTCCACTTGATCCAGGTGGATATCGGTGGCCACCCACCTTTGCCAACTCACTCAAAACATTTTCTGGCAATTTTGGAAATTTATTATTTTTATCAGTTTGAACTTCTGAGGCCATTTTGAGTGCCTAAATAAAGGTTTTCCGGGATCGAGATTCTCAATGATAGCCAAAGGAATAATTAAGGTCCCCAAAATGAATATCCTCGACGATACCTTTCCAACGGGCTATCGTGCTCCTAAAACGAAGATTGTATGCCAAAGTTACGACCCTGAGAATTTGATGTATTGACTTACCCAAATGAGGCCCACATGACTTTTGGCACTTCATATCCTAGGGTTAGGGTTTTGGATGTCTAGTTTTTTTGACATTCCTGTTTATTGTAAAAAGGCCTTCAGAGCTTCATTGTAATCATCTTCTTGCGAATGAGCTCAACCGTCACATCTCTTCTCAGAGATAAGCCGCCACCATTCCAACAAGCTTGTTTTCTGCTGCATTTTATAGTTTCAGCTTATTTCGTTATGGAATAGAAAACTAGTTTGACTGTATCTCTGTTATTATGTGTTAAACATATTTTAATAATCTGTATTCATTTCGTTCTGCTAAAAAAAAAGGATCAGTGGTATCAGAGTGGTCTTCTCCTTGTCATCTTAATGCATGTCCCCAACGAGGTTAAGGTACAAAGAATTGGGTCTCGAGCTTGTTTCTCTTAAGGAAAAAATCTCTCACATGCCCAAGCGACCTCTCATGGTAGGAGAAAATAAATATGATGGGACAAGAGATCCTATCAAAATGTTTCTTGAGTAATCCCTCATGTAACAGAGGAACAGGATGATGGATAATATCACGCAAATCCTTCGGCGACTACCAACAGGCGATGCATCTTCCTTGAGCGGAGGCACCACCCCCTTCAAGGCACAAATCAACTTCGATATTCCTATATTTGAAGGTCAGATAGACACAAATGTTGTAGACAAGTGGTTGAATCTAATAGAAGGGTATTTTTCTGTCCATAACTTTTCAAATATAGAAAAGATTACTTTTGCACTCCTCAAAGCCATTCCCCATGTCAAAGATTGGTGGGAAACTTTCTGTGAGCAAAAGGAAACAGAGGAACCCTCATTATTTACAGTCACGACCGCCTGGGAATCCTTCATGGATGCTATTAAGGAATAATACTACCCTGTCGAAAGTTATGACGACTTGTATACCAAATGGACCACACCGCGACAAGAAAGAGACCAAGCAGTGCCAGAGTTCACACATATCTTCCATACATTTCACACCAAGATGGGTATCAAAGATTCAGAGTGACATCTGGTGCTCAAGTATCGTGGTGCTATGCATAGATACATCCAGACCGAAATTGAATTTCTAGACATCTCGTCCTTAAGCGTGACCTACCGATATACTATCAAAATCGAGCAGAAAATCAAACAAAAGACGCAGTAATTTGGGCTTGTGAGTTCCCCTCATAGAAAAATCTAGGAAGGGGTGGTCCTAACCCACAGAATAAAGGACAGATAAAATATGGACAACATCAGGACAACCAGTTCAATCCGTAAGCAAATAAGGATACCAGAAAGACAAAGAAAGATATCGGGAAGTGGTGTGAATTCCATAAAATCCCTTGGCATAACACTGCTGACTGTCGCTCAAAGAAGTCGTTGGTGGCTGAAGTGAAAACCTCCGAATCAGATGCGGGTTCTGACTTTGAGTCGAAACCAGAAAGGGGAATACAAATTATTGATGCGGAACCCAGTGCCACCGTTGCTACCACCAAGCTCTAGCCCGGTGAACCAAACGAGCCAGAAGAAGGTGAGCTCCTCTTCCATTCACAGATGTGGGTAAAAGGCACCCCGCTTCACTTCATTGTTGATAGTGGTAGCTAGAAGAACCTCATCTCAACAAAGGTCGTCAAGCGGCTAGCCTTGCCGACAACACCACACCCACAACCCTACACCATTGGATGGCTCCGCCAAGGAAGCGATCTCTGCATAAGCCAAAAATGTCAATTGTCATACGACATCAATCCCTTCAAAGACAAGGTATTGTGTGATGTTGCTCCTCTCAAAGTTTGTAATGTTCTTTTGGGCCAACCTTATTTATGGAAATGTCATGCTGTATATGAGTCTAGGCCTCGTAGTGTTATTATTACTTTGAACAGGAAATTATACAGGATACCCGAGACAATCCCTCCTAGTGCTATTTCCTTGATCTCTACCAAGCAATGCAGGAAGGTCATCTCTCAAACTGAGAAATTTGTCTTCTTCGTGATTCGCTCTCAGAGTGAGCGAAAGATCGCAGCCACATCCAAGGCCTCCATGAATGATCTCTCCACACAACAGAAGAAAGTGGATAAGGTTGTGGAAGAATACTCAGATATCTTCTCCTCTCCTACCGGGGTACTTCTGCACTGCCAGGTCAAGCATCCCATCGATCTGACCCCAGGCACACTGCTACCCAATGGGCCAGTCTACTGCTGCTCTCTGTTAGAAAATGAGGAGATCAAGAGGCAGATCCAAGAAATTCTCCACAAGGGGCACATACATTCTAGCTCGTTGCCTTGTGGGAACCCAATCGTGCTGGTGCAAAAGAAAGACATGACATGGCGACTCTGCATTGATTATCGAGCCCTGAATAAAATTGCAATCTGAAACCGATACTCGATTCCCCGAATCAATGACCTCCTTGATCAGCTCACGGGGGCCAAATACTTCAGTAAGATTGATTTAAAGTTTGACTACCACCATGTCCCAATAGAACAACCATATGTATGGAAGACCGCCTTCAAGTCAAAAGAAGATCTTTTTGAATGGCTAGTCATGCCCTTTGGTTTGACAAATGCTCCAACAAATTTTATGAGGATGATGGACAATATCCTACGATGTTTCACCAATACTTTTGTAGTGGTGTATCTAGATGACATCCTCATCTACAACAAGACTTGGGCGGAACACTTGCAACATATTCAATAGGTTCTTCACACCCTGTGACAACACAAACTATATGCAAACTTGGAAAAATGCTCCTTCGGAATGGAAAAGGTCCATTACTTAGGCTATACCATTGATTGACATTGTGTGCATGTCGATCCAACCAAGATCCAGGTCATCCATGACTTTCTAGCCCCAACCACACTCACTGAACTTTAGAGCTTCTTGGGCCTCACCAATTTCTATCGCAGGTTCGTGTTGGGATTCTCTCATATCACATGGGCCCTTAGCCAAGTAACTAGGGGTAGCAGTAAGGAAAAAATTGTGTGGGGTTTGTCCCAACAACAAGCCTTTGATGACTTGAAGAACCGTTTGTTCTCATCCCTCGTACTTTCATTACCGAACCTGCAACATCCATTTGATATCGAGACAGATACTTCAGACTATGTTGTGGGCTCCATTCTCACTCAACACGACCACCCCGTGGCATATGATAGCAAGACACTATTAGATGCTGTCCGTAAGTACCCTACTTACGACAAAGAAATGTACTCCATTTTGCAAGCCTGTCGCCATAACCGTTTGTGCTCATCCCCAGTACTTTCATTACCGGACCTACAACATCCATTTGAGATCGAGACAAATGCTTCCGACTATGCTGTGGGCATCGTTCTCATTCAACACGACCACCTTGTGGCATATCATAGTGAGACACTATCAGATGTTGTCCATAAGTACCCTACTTATGACAAAGAAATGTACTCCATTGTGAAATCCTGCCGCCAGTGGAGACATTACATTCTTAGGAAGGAGACAATCATCCACACTGATCACAAGCCACTACCGTTCATGCAGACCCAAGGAAAATTGTAGAATGATCGCCATCAGAAGTGGTCCACATACTTACAACAGTTCCACCTCAACATCAAATATAAAACAGGAAGTACCAACCAAGTTACTGATTGCCTCAACCGACCTCCAGTTGCGACACTCACCACGGTGCTAGAATCTTGCGGCCACGAGACCTCCGGATGCCCCCACCTCTATGAGATAGACCCTAACTTCTCCACCACCTACCAAATGTTGAGTGCGAAATCAGTAGTTGCTAATTTCCATCTTCAATATGGGTTGTTGTGTCATCTGGGCCATCTTTGTGTTCCATCAAGCAAGCATGAGAAGCTGATTTGGTAATCTCACTACAGTCGGGTGGCAGGACACTTTGGCGTCGAAAAGACAGTGGCAGTGCTACAAAAACATTTCTACTAGCTGAAACTTTGACAAGATGTCGGCAAGTATATAAGGTTCTATACCGCTTGTGCTATTACCAAACCGACCACTAGTAAAAAAGGCTTGTACACCCCTCTTCCTACTCCTGACAGGCTGTGGGAATCCATCTCAATGGGCTACATGTTGGGCCTCTCGTCCACCAAGAGGGGAAATGACTGTGTTTTTGTGGTTGTTGATCGCTTTTCCAAGATGGCGATTCTAGCCGCCTGCAAGAAGAACATCACAATAGAAGCCACTGCCAAGCTCTTCTTTGAACAAGTATGGGTACATTTTTCAAACCATTATCTCAGACCGTGATAGTTGGTTGCTCAGCACATTATCTTCGAGCCTCTGGTCACTGCTGGATACAAAGCTCACCAAATCCATTGCCTTTCACCCCTAGACAGATGACCAAATTGAGGTCGTCAATCGGATGATCATACATATCCTGCGCATGTACAATTCAAAACACCCCCACACATGGGATGAGAGTCTTCCATATGTCCAACATAGCTACAATCGATCCTTGCATAGATCAACTGGCCACAACCCATTTCAGGTGGGGTTGGGATTCCAACCATTAGGCCCCATGGATGTTGCACTACCCCTGGTGACCACCTCGACTAACTCATCCCCTGCTCCACTAGAAGCTGACAAAGCCACCCGGTTCATTGAGTGGATCCAACACATCTGCCAACAGGTTCATGATATTCTACAGAAGTCTAATGCCAAGTAGAAGCAACACCATGATCAACATTGGCTGCCACATAAGTTTCAGGTGGGAGACAAAGTTTGGTTGCACTTGCAGAAAGAACGCCTTACAGGGCCCCATCAGAAGCTTCGCCCACTCCATTATGGGCCATACACCATCACCAAGGCTGTGGGTGACAATGGTTTTGAGCTCAACATTCCTCCTTTCCTTGGCCTACACCCAGTCTTCAACGTAGATCTCCTTCAACCATATTTCCCATCATTATTGGACAACTCAGAGATAGTAGAGCAGTTGAAACCAACATAGCTCAACCATGACTGCATGCAACAAGCATCCAATGATCAAATTGTGGACACACAGATCAAGGGCACTTGATAACAAATGATCCAACTTTATCGAGTCGTCAAAGCATAACAACTCCTGTACCAAGGCAAGTGGCTCACTCGGGGCCAAATTCAACAGAAATTTCGTCATCTGATGGGGGAACTCAATGCAATGGATACCAATTATTCCTAAGGAGGAAGGATTGATCCAAGTGGATATCGGTGGCCACCCACCTTTTCCAACTCACTCAAAACAATTTTCTCGCGATTTTGACAATTTACTAGTTTTAGCAGTTTTAACTTTCGGGGCCATTTTGAGGGCCTAAATGAAGATTTTTCGGGATCGATATTCTCAATTATAGCTGAAGGCATGATTGAGCCCCAAAAATGTATCTCCTCGAGGATACCTTTCCAACAAGCTATCGTGCGCCTAAAATGAAGATCATGTGCAAACGTTACGACCCCTAGAAGTTGATGTACTGACTTACCCAAACGGGGCCCACATGACTTTTGGCGCTTCATCTCCTAGGGTTAGGTTAAATTTGGATGTCTAGGGTTTTTGACATTCATGTTTATTGTAAAAAGGCCTTCAGAGCCTCATTGTAATCATCTTCTTGTGAATGAGCGCAATTGTCACATCTCTTCTCAGAGATAAGCGACCAGCATTCCAACAATCTTGTTTTCCACTGCATTTTACAGTTTCATCTTATTTCATTATGGAATAGAAAATCCGTTTTACTGTATCTCTGTTATTCTGTGTTAAGCATATTTTAATAATATGTATTCATTTCGTTCTGGTCATAAAATATAGATCACCACTCTTCCTAGTCAGGATCACAGATGTCAAGAACGCCGAGGGTACAAATAAGAGGATGATTGAGAATATATGTTGTTTTAATGGCGCTTCCCTTCTTCTATTGAATAATCAAGTGAAATTATTGAATATAAGAAATCCATTTGATGTGGTGCTACTCCTAAAACTTAGTTTGAGAATTCAGAAAAGCAAAGGATGATGGTCCATAGGCAACATAGTCTCTTTCCCAAACATATAATGTTGACAATGTTTGAGAGCTTGAAGGAGAACATAAAACTCGTTATAAACAATGTACCATAGCTTAGCATCAAATAATATTTATGAATGATAGGCTAAACGATGGCCACCCTACTTAAGTACTGCACATATGTAACAAATTGATGTGTGACATATTCGTTCTCAAAAGGTTGTTGAAGTCATGGGATGTGTAGAATGAAAGTGAAACAAAATACTTGTATTAGGTGTGGAAAGGTTTCATTGGAAACAAGTGTCCAAGTGAAAGGTCATTTTTGGAAAGGATATGAAGGGGGTTCTTAATGTGAAAAGAGAGGAATGAATTTCTATGGAATAAAATCTTGATATTAGTGCCAATGCCAGGGACAAGTCATTCCAAAAGATCCTTCACATTTTGTGGATCAACAAGAATGCTATCTTGGGTAATGAGAAAACTTATATAGCAAATAAAAGTCTGGCTAAAAAAATATTTCTAAATTCATTCCAAAAAAACTTTCACATTTTATGGATCAACAAGAATGCCATCTTAGGTAATGAAAAAACTTATATAGCAAATAAAAGTCTGGCTAAAAAAATATTTCTAAAGTCAATCCAAAAAAACCTTCACATTTTATGGATCAACAAGAATGCCATCTTGGGTAATGAGAAAACTTATATAGCAAATATCCAAAATAGTGTGGACATGCATGCTATCTTGAGTAATGAGAAAACTTATATAGCAAATAAAACTTTGGCTAAAAAAATATTTCTAAAGTCATTCCAAAAGAACCTTCACATTTTATGGATAAAAAGAATGCCATCCAAAAATGCCATCTTGGATAATAAAAAAAATTATATAGTAAATCCAAAATAGTGTGGACATGCTAGATTCAACTCCCATGTTTTGTGAAGTCATTCCAAAATAGCCTTCACATTAATATAAAAACTGATATAGCAAATCCATAATAGTGTGGACATGCTAGAATCAAATGCCATGTTTTGTGAAAGATAAAATGTCATCAATATAAATGATGACACAACAACCTTAATGTGAACTAATGATATCATTAATGATACACATAAAAGGTAAAAGGTACCAATGCGCCAAAAGACACAACCATTCACTCAAAAAGACCAAATTTATTTTTGAAGTCAATTTTCAAGTGTCACTCGTAGCCATACACACGAGGGTAGCTACCTTGGAGGTCCAACTTAGTAAAGTAGAAAGCATCCACAAAATGATCCAACAACTCCTAAATGTGAGGGAGAGGATAGAGGTCCAACTTAGTAAAGTAGAGGGCGTCCACAAAATGATCCAACAACTCCTGAATGTGAGGGAGAGGATAGCGATTTTCAATAGTGATTTATTGAATGGTCTATAATCATTCACTAGCCTCCATTCATTCCACTCCTTGGTTTTATTTTCAGAAGTTTATACACAAAAGAAACACAAAGGAAGTTTTATTTTTCAAACAAGAGACACATAAAAAAATAATATATTTATTCATCTTCACCAATGAATGAAAATATATGTTTTGATGATAAACTAATTATATTAAATGCTAAAAAAATGTTGGATCCTATAGTAGAAAGCTAGTAATTTTTTACCATTAAACAAAGTTCAATTCCAACTAAAACATAATATTTATAAATAAATACAATGATTTTGAATTAAAATAATAATAATAAATCTAAAATAACAAATAAATATATTACAACATACATTTTTATCTATTCAATATTAAAGTATATTACAACGATAACATTTATGATCTAATTTCTTATGATATAATTTTATATAATTCATAATTAAATAAAGTATATTACAACGATAACATTTATATGATTTAATTTCTTATTATATATAATTTTATATTTTGATTTAATTTTTTATTATGTAATTTAAAAATTAAGGATAATTATAAAATTCACATTATCTTCAATCTCTTCTCCTTATCATATTTCAAAATTCAGAAGCATAACATAATTTCTATGGGTCTATCTTCAATCTGTCCTCCTCATCATTTCAAAATTCAGAATAACCATAGTTTTAAACTCGAAAGTTCAAGATCCGGGCAAAATTGGCAGTGGATAGGTATACTGATACACAAAACAAATGCAGTCTCTTTCTACACATATTCATGTCATAGAACTTTTCACATTAAAAATGGAGATTCTGACTGAAGCAAAATTTTCTTTCCTTATCACAAGAATGAAAGTACCGAATTAAAAAAAAAAAAATGCCATAAATGACAATAATACAACATCTCTGTGAGAGAACAACGACATGGCAATCTATAATGGCATTTGTCCGGAGACCCACTCAGCTCTGCTAATTCTACATAACATCCTAGCTTAGTTTGGTAATACCTGGAGGACTAATCTTTATACTTCATCATATTCTTGAACTCATAGAAGTCCAGAAGTCCATTGGAGTCCAAATCAAATTTGCAAATCATTTTTTCGCAGTTACCCAAATCTCTGCCCTCACCCCATCCCAGACAGTGAAGAATCTGTTGCAATTCCTCAGAAGAAATGTACCCATCTCCGTTCTTATCAAATACTCTGAACGCTTCCATCAGATCATCAGGCGATTCGCCCACCTCCTCGTGATCAGTACTTAATCCAATCTCCTGGCACAGCGATTCGTATAATGAAATAAATTGCTCGAATTTGAGACTTCCATCCTCGCTGCTGGAGAGAGGACGAACGATAGACTCCAGATCTTCATCCGACATTTGCATTCCGAGCTTGTTTAAGAAGCCACAGATCTCTTCAATCGTGAGCTTCCCGTCACCATTTCCATCCACAGCATCGAAGATTCTCCGGAGCTTCACAGCTTCTGATGGGTCTTGTAATTTACTATGATCAATATCCGAATGATCATTTAAACCATATAAATCGCTGTACAGGCCGCCCGACGGACTGCTGCCTCCGTTTTTACAAATAAAATTTCTGGAGCCACGAGACATTTTGACACTGATTAGCAAACTTGCAATAACGGGATGCTTCCAAATTGATTGTAAATTCCCCGACTGGAAGCCTGTTATCAGCGTCAGTGAAGTGAAGAAAGAGGGCCGACTGAATCAACACAAATAGAGAGACTGGCGATTCGATTGCGCGTGAAGTCAAGTATCATCTATAGGCTGTTCTTAGCTGGAATTGCCAGCTAGATTGGAGATCCGATTTCCTAACAGGTACAACGTTCAACGGTGGTAATAATTCAGATGAATATAGTTGGAGTCCAATTCTGCCATGTCCCGCGACGCTTCGTTACTACGCGCGATTAACGGTCACAGACGAATATAGTTGGAGTCCAGTTCTGGCATGTCCTGCGGGGCTTCGTTACCACGCGAGATTAACGGTCACATAATGGCCATCCAATGACAGTTGGAGTCACTACTACCCGCAGTGTACACGTGTAATCTTAACGCACATTAAGACCCGGGATTAACGGATATATGATGCTACTCAGAGCGTCTTACCCGTTACTACGCGTGATTGTCTTTCCCATTACAGCACAAATCGTGTAGTCATAACTCTCAGTGCTATGCCGGATTAATCGTCACATGATGGGAAAGTTTATTATTTCTCACGGCGCTTACCCATTACGCGTGATTAACGATCACATAATGGCTGGCTAATGCGTAGGCTTAACCCCGTTACTACATACATGTGATTAACAGTCACATAATGTTCAACTAATGACATTTGGAGTCTGTGTGATTAACGGTTACACAATGGCAAAGTTCACTACTACTTACAGCATATGTGTAGTCTTACTTACATCTCATAATAGTTGGAGGTCATACATAATGGCAAAGTTCTCTATTACTCATAGCATATGTGTAGTCTTACTTACATCTTATAATAGTTGGAAGTCATCACTATTTATAGTGCACATAAGCAATGAACATACTTGGACAACTCATAATAATTATAGTCGGAGGTTATTATTATCCAAAGTGCATACAAGCACTGAATGTAATGATAATTATCCTTGAACAATGTATCCTTAAAGGATATAAGGAAAGTGCTTGAAAAAATAATGAGTAATGTAAGTTTAATGCCATTGAACAATGTTTGGTTAAAGGATATAAGGAAAGTGCTTAAAAAATAATGAGTAATGTAAGTTTAATGTAATTAACTAGATATAATGGAATAATGAACCCTATGAATAATGCACACAAGCATTTAACTTAATATTTGGACAATGAATAATTATAATGGGAGGTCATCACTATCCACAATGCACATACACATTCAACATAATCACTTTTAGATAACACATAGTTAATAGGCACATATTTTATAACTACAATTGGAAGCCATAGGTCATCACTACCCACAATGCACATAAGTAATGAACATAATTGTTGTTTGACAACTTGTGGTTAACCAGCACAAGGCAAGTACATGAAAAAATAATGAACAATGAATAATGTAAGTTTAGTATAACACCAACTAAAAACTTAAGTTTAATTCAATATGAACTATGAAAAATGCAAGTTCTCTTTAATATGGACTATGTGATGAATCACTTATATTAAGTGCTTATTAAATTTAGGTTTTAAGTGACTTAAGTATATGTTCATAGTGAATATTTTCAATACATAGTTTAAAAAGAAAAATATAAATTTAAATGTAAAAATAACAAATTATTACCTAAATTACAGTGATAAATATATATCCAAATTCAATACAATTATTTTACTCGATGTAAATAGAAAATATGTACCATATTTAAAAAAATTAACACATTCCTCAAAATAGAGTGGACAAACTCAATTCAACTACCAAAAGATTCTCCCAAACATAGAGTAGACATATTGTGAGAATTGATTAATATTTCAAATGTAATTTTTTTTATTGCATATACTCAATAAAATCATATTGATCTCAATAACCTTAATACAACCTAAGTGGGATTAATGGTTGAGTGGGCTTAATGGTTAAAAACATGTGTTTTCTCTTAAGAAATCACAAATATACCTTTGTAGACTTTACCAGTCGTGTGACTTGGCAGTGACCTTAAAAAATAGATTATTATTATTATTAATAACCTTACTTAAAATAAAATTGATTTACTTCAAAACAAAACCTATTAAAATTATAAATAAAAATGTCAAAACTAAAAACAAATACAATTGATATTTGATTATACACATACTATCCATTTGTATATTTATGAAAATTTTGAGTACCTATAGTTTAGTGTAGGGTTATAATTTTTTATATTTTTATAATTTATTTAATAATTATTTTTGTGCTCATTGATTTCCCATGTAGTGCTCATATCACTCATTTGATGAGGGGGTGGGGGAGGTGGCAATATGTTGGGTTCTCTCCCATTTGTGAATTTCATTAGTTGTAGTCACATCCCAATGATGGCCTCCATTATGCACGTTCCTGTCATAGCTAAGGTTGTATTTTTGCTTGGAAATGCTGTAGTTCGGTTCACATTTATTCACTAAGAGCTACCCATAGATTTTGGTGTCCTATTTGATTTGATTTACATGGCTCTTAGAGGCAATAGTTTCTCTAGAACCATACCCACACAACTAGGACCTCATAAAACTACAGTTCTTGATTTGGGCAACAATTCTATTGCATGCAATTTTGCACTCGAGTTTCGGAAGATAAGGAGGTGGGTGTCTTTGGATGACTTTCTTTCTGGCAGTATCCCCATAGATTGGAAAAGTGGTGAGTTTCACTCGCATTTAACCTGGGAGTCAACAAGTTTTAGGCCTTTTTCCTATAGAAATTGGTAATTTGGTAAATGCGGAGAATTTGTATATTTTGCCTTCTTGGTCCCTTAGAGAGTCCATTTATGATGAGATATCTAATATGTAGTCCCTTAATAAGATAAACCTTTCCAACGATCCATGACCATCTCCTATCCCTAAAGCCATGGGGAATTTTAGCAATCTCACCATTTTAAATAGGGTGAATGCAAAAATCAATGGAACAATTCCCTTATGAATGGGCCAAATGCAAAAAACTTAGAAGTTTGGTTCTCTCCTTCAATTTATTGACCAGTTATCTTTTGGATAATCTAGTAGGCCTCCTTATATTATCTTTTTTTATAGAAAAAACATTGTTTAGTGTGATTCTCCTCCATGGTTCGGACAAAGAGTGGAAACACGTTCTTTACAATTTACAATTCCTTTGGCAACTTGAATCCAGCTTCTCTCGCTCTGTCAACGTTGTGTTAGTATTTCTCTCAACGTTGTATTGGTATCACTTTAGCTGACCCAAAAACAATGCCCTAAACAACAAATCTGTGGGTGCAAACCTCAAATGCATTCACCATCTTATACATTCTCCGTTTTGAATGGCCAGCTGCAGTGGCAAATTCAAAGAAATAGAACTCTGTTGTCCCTTCAAATGCTTAAGAGACTCCGATCAAATGTTTTATTGTCACTGAGTATATTGTGTACAATCCGTGGACAGAATTCCTCCAAATAAAAACCAAAGCTATGCAAGCTACAAGTTTGTCTATCCCAATCGCCTAACCACGACGCTTTCAAAGTCGTTATATTGCCAATCCAGATATTACGTGGATGCTTGTGACTAGAGAAATGGAAGGTATTCCAGCACACTTAATATGTTTTTAATTATATATTATACAACCCAAACAAATCTTGTGAATACCGTGAAGTGAATACAGCATTCCGGAGTTGTCTACAAGGGCTACGTCCACTCCCAATACTCAACCAATGCACAATAAATGGGAGAAAGGTTATAGTAGCTAAATATCAATGGAAATCAGCGCCGTACATATGCCAACGTTTCCACAAACCCACGAATTGAGCAAAGGTCATTAAAAAGGGAATGGACAGTCTAAGTTCCCATAAATTGTTTCCCCTTCATTCATTTACAGCTCAAAATCCAACAAACGTTTTTTTTTCTCAAAATTCATTTACAGTTAATTGTTGTTTATACCCATTCAAAACAATACACAAGAATTCAGCCAGTATACAAAATTAATTATTGAGAGTGTTGTGGGGATTTTGTGATATAATAAAAAGCTGCAGCTAAGCACCGTCTACACAATTCCATGCCAATGTGCTGGGAAATTAATGAGCCATCAAACACTAGTAATATCACTCAAGGATAATGTGCAATTCCATGCCAATGTGCTGGGAAATTAATGAGCCATCAAACACTAGTAATATCACTCAAGGATAATGTTGGATAATGCCAACCAATTTACACTTTTTTTTTAGATATTGGGCAGATTTTTTAGTCCCTATTATTTTCTAATTAGTTGGATCAAATCAGCTAGATTTAGAATAGGGATAGAGGAACACTAAATGTAATCAGTGTCTTGTAACTGAGAAACTGAGTGAAGACTGCTATATATCGGGATAGAAGAACACTAAATGTAATCAGTGTCTTGTAACTGAGAAACTGAGTGAAGACTGCTATATATCTATGTAAGCCTGTTAAAGCACAGTGTGAGATGTGAGTGTGAGATGTGAGAGTGCTTGAGACGCATGAGCATGAGTGGTCTCGCTGATATATTATCTCCCTTGCATAATATTAATCAAATATCATTATCCTGTGGATGTTTTCCTGTATAGGGTTTTACCACGTAAAAACGCTGTATCAATTCTGTGTTTTCTCATTTGCTTGTATCTTTTTCTATATTTGCTTTCGCTGCAAAACAACAATTGGTATCAGAGCTTTTGGAGAGTTGTAGCAAGTGAGCTATGTCTATGGGCGAGATCTATTGCACAGGAAAGACCTGTTTTTTATTTTGTGGGGTCCGCCATTTCACAGGAGCGACCATTTTTTGTCTGGTCGCGAATTCTCAGAATTCGGGTTTTTTGGGCGTTATGTTTTTCTGTGGAAAGGCAAGCAAAACGACGGGTTATTTAGTGAGCGTTGACCATTCCATCTAGTGAAAAAAACGTTGGTATGCAAATGTTTTGTTTTGCATTAAGAACATTATGATCCAATTTCTTATAAGGTGAACGAATTTCTTATGCTCAAATATTTTTTAGTGGAGGATGTTTTTATATGTTAAAGTGGATGTTTAGTTGTAATATTAACACTTTTTTTTTTTTTTTGGGTTCAACTTTTGAACTATAAAATATTCCTCCATATTAAGAAGAAGCTTTGTTTTTATTTATTGAGAGTTTGTGTTAATGACAAAAGTTTAAAGTTCGAAGTTTGAAGTTGAAAAGTTCAGTGGTAAAAGCAACTTTGAGTTTTGGAAGCTCAAGATGTGGGATTTGCTGGTGCAACAAGGGTTGCAAAAAGCACTGGTAGGTAAGTCAAAGAAACCAACAACCATGACGAATGAGGAATGGGAAGATCTGGATGCAAATGCTCTTAGTACCATTCGTTTATGTCTGGCAGATGTTGTTCTGTTTAATATCGTAGGAGAGGATACAGCATCAGGCTTATGGAGCAAGATGAAAAATCTATATATGACGAAGTCCTTGACGAGCAAGATCTACTTGAAGAGACAATTGTATAGTTTGTGGATGAAAGAAGGTACAACAATTGCGGACCATTTAAATACCTTTAATACCCTTATAGTTCAATTAACTAGTATGGAATTTAAATTCGAAGATGAAGATAAGGCTATTACACTATTGTGTTCGTTTCCTGAGTCATGGGATAATCTAGTCACCTCTATTAGCTTTAGCTCAACAAATGTTTTAGATTATGACTCTGTTGTGGGAGCTTTGTTGGCCGAGGAGATGAAGAGAAAATCTAGTCAAGAAACCTCAACTTCAGAGGTGATGCTGGTCAGAGGTCGAACTAAAGAGCAGAATCAGAGAAGTTCTTTTCAATCTAAGTCAAGATGAAAAAAGGGTAAAAAAAAATGTTGTTACTGTGGAAAAACATGACATCTCAAGAAAGACTACTGGAAAAGAAAGGAATCCAAGGAAAACTCTACGAAGGAAGCAAATTGGGCTATAACAAATTCAGGTATGACTGATGAAGTTTTATCCGTTTCTAGTAATTTACAATATCAAGAAGAATGAAAGTTGGATTCAGGTGCCTCCCACCACATGTGCTCACATAGAAATTGGTTCATTTCTTACCAATCTATTGATGAGGGTATAGTGTTTATGGGAAATGGTATTCCCTATAAAACTGTTGGGGTTGACAGTATTAGAATCAGGATGTTCGATGGTATTATTAGGGAATTAACGGATGTTAGATATGTACCTGAGCTTAAATCAAATTTGATTTCATTGGAAGTGTTGGATTCTTGTGGATATAAGTATATAGGTCAAGGTGGAGCACTCACATTGGCGAAAGGTAGTTTAGTAGTGATGAAGGCAACAAAGGTTGATAACCTTTATAAGCTAGAAGGGAGTACTGAAGTGGCATCTAAAGTGAAAGTTGTATCTTCTTGTTTATGGCAGAAGCATCAAGTTCATAAGAGCAAGAAAGAACTACAGGTACTGGTAAGAGGTAAATCATTTCCAGACTTAAAATCTTTGTTTCTGAATTCCTGCTTGTTTTATATCTCTGCAAGTTATGATGGTGGTATAAAGGGATGTTGTGTGTGGGATCCTACTACTCACAAGGTCATCATTGATAGAGATATAGTATGTATGGAACAACCAAAAGGGTTGATTCAAGATCACAACGGTAAATTTGTTTGCATGCTAGATAATTCATTGTATGGCCTATTGGTACCTAGGCAAATATACAAGAGGTTTAAATCATTCATAGTGAGTCCGAATTTTTCAAAGGGTAGGAATGACTATATAGTTTATAGTACATTCACAATATTTATGTTATTTGATGATGATATGCTCGATGCAAGCCAAAGCGTGGATAAAATCAGTAAGAAAATGACTCAGGTGGACATGACAATTTAGACGAGGGATCAAGGAGGACCCAAACAAATTATGGGCACAAAAGTACACAGAGATTTTAATGGTAAGCTGTGGTTGGAGTTCAGTATGAACATTGTAAAACTAGTTTTTATCCCTGTTGCTTTTTATTATAAGTTTTTTTCAAACATAGTACTTGTCTATAAAGAAGAAAAGGTTATGTCTCGTGTAAGTTCAATAGGAGGTCTGTTGTATGTGATGAAATGGTTAAGACCAAATGTTTCACATGCTAATGATGTTGTCAGATACGTGACAGATTCAGGTGCTGCAGTGAAATGGGTGCTTCCGTTTGAGAAGCACAAATGTCACCTATAATGGTTACACTGAGATAGTCCGTGATAATTGTAATGTGTATTTTACAGGTGTCTTGGATAGAAGGAGATCTATCACCACATATGTCTCAAAAAAATGTTGTGAAAGACATGTTGGAGGTGGAGTGACCCCTCAGGAAATTCAAACTCGTGCAAGTCACACAAGAGAGATCATGAAACCAGTTTTATTAGAGAAGTTGCAGTGGTGTTTGACTTCTCTTGGCTTGCAGCAGAGGTGATGAATAAATTGGACAATGATATTTAGGTAAATTGTTGTCAAGGTGGAGATTGTTGGATAATGCTAACCAATTTACACTCATTTTTAGATATTGGGTAGATTTTCTAGCCCCTATTATTATGTAATTAGTTAGATCAAATCAACTAGATTTAGAATAGGGATAGAGGCACATTAAATGTAATCAGTTTCTTGTAACTGAGTGAAGACTGCTATATATATCTATGTAAGCCTGTTAAGGCAGAGTGTGATATGTGAGAGTGCTTGAGATGCATGAGCGTCAGTGGTATGGCTGATGTATTATCTCCCTTGCATAATATTAACCAAATATCTTTGTCCCGTGGATGTTTCCCTGTATAGGGTTTTACCACGTAAAAACGTTGTGTCAATTCTTTGTTTGCTCATTTGCTCGTATCTTTTTCTATATTTTCTTCCGCTGCAGAACAACAGGTTATTCTAGTGATTTAATAGCACTGAAGGTTATTTCAGTGATTTAATCGGGTGAAATCAATATTGTTGTGTGTCTTTCCTATAGAGGAATTAAATGCACTATAACACAATTTTTATCTTCGAAACCCAAATGAGAAAATCAACATTTGGTGGGGATTTTATTTTTCTCAAGAGGTGAGCTATGCACTCTCAATTGAAATTATGATGCATTTTTATTCACTAACACATTGTGCAGATGGATTCATCTTAGAGATAACCTTAGAGTTTCAAATATGCTTCTTCTTCCAAGCCCTTCAAGCTCTGCTACTGTCCTGCTCCATTTCCCCTAAAGCTCTCTTCTTCATGAATGTCATTTTTCTCCACAACCTTCGTATGATAGGCTAGGCTATTTTGGAAGGCCAATCATCATAATCGTTCTTTTCATATTCCAGGTGAAAATAAATTTTGGACTATTCACTCAACTTTGAAAAATTAAATTTTGTTATTAAAAAGTTAAAAAGAGATATTGTTTAGAGGATCTACTATGATTAGAAATTCCTTCAAAAATTTTCCAATGTGTTATTCTGACCACTCTTTATTTGGGAATAATAATATCAATGGCCAACTACTAATAATTTTGGATACCTTGCAAGACTATATTGTTTGGCTCTGTCCTACAATGAACTATTATGCTGTATTTGAACTCAAATATTTATATTTCCAACTTGTTGGGCAGTGTAGCATATAACAGAGCATAAAATAAGCAAGATCAAACATGCATTAAAACAATCACATCAATAATACACTTGACATAGTGATTTGTGTGGAAACCCAATGAGGGAACAAAAACACGGTCAATGATTATCGATATTCTTATTATTCAAGGGAGAATTGCAATATCCTTCATAGGCATACAATCATCCTATCCTCACACACTCTTCTCTCTACTCCTTGCACACGCTTGCACTCACATTGTACTTCACCTCTATGGGTATTCTCATGATGCAGGAGCATCGCTCCACCTCAACAAAGCACCAACTATTCAACACATTATCACACACTTAGGAAGGGGAGAGGCACCAACCCTCTCATTTTCCCCTTAAACTTTAAAAATTCAATGTAATTAAAAGCAAATTAAATGTTGTAAGGCTCAAGCATAGCCAAGTTGATGCCTTTGTATAGGCTGTGGATGCAATTGCCTTTAATAGGTTTGTGTTGTACAGATCTAGAGCGTCGCCTTAGATATGAGAAAGTAAATGTTTATTGAATGTAATCTGCCTCAGTAGATAGGCATTGTAAATGGTGATTAGACACCACTAGTGTAGCTTGGAGGGAAATCTCGATGAGCCCCTCTTGTATAAATCGTTGTAATGTATGCCCAATAGAGGTTGTTGAGCTGTTGAAAGTTGATGAAAAATCATTGTAAGCCAAGAGAAGGAGAGATAGCCGAGACTCAGTTGCAGTCTGAGCCTACACCCATTGTAAATAGACATTCATGTTAATAAAAAGACATCAGTTTTTCCTGCATATGATTATGTGTATGTTTCTCTGTATTTAATGAATGCTATCCATGTGTTTATGAATGTATGTTGTAGATGTATGAGATAGGTTTCATCTATAGGGATAAGATATATTTCATTATCTATTTTAGAGTTGTTGGGTTGTTCTGGGTTCTTTATGTTAGTGCAAGGAGTGCATGTCAGAGTATTGGGAACTCTGTAGCCAACACACAAAGTGCGTATCTGAATTCTTCTTCGAGTTAAGAGGATAATGTGCCAGGTGGGCACACCATAACATCTACAGACTTAGAGAGGAGCCTCAAGGTTTCTGAACACCTTGGAGAAGAGGTTGTGCAGAGAAGGAAAAAAAGACCGAGTTACTGAGAACTCTATAGAGCTCTTCCAGGTGGGCATTGAGCAGGTGCAAGTGTGCACAAGAGAACTCTGTCTTGAGTTTAGAGAAAAGAGTGTCTAGGGGAAGACACCACAAAGTTACTAAACACTCTGTAAGCTCAACAAGGAGTGGTTTGAGAAGGTTCAAGGAGTGCACAGAACCAACACGTTCTGAAGTGTTGGGGAAATTTGAGGAAACCCAGAGTTAGTGAACACTATGAGGGAGAGGCTCTGGAAGGAGTGCATAGAGTAGGCACAAGGAATGTGCAAGAATATTTATTGAAAAATATTCTAAGTCTGAAAACATCTGAAGGTCAGTCAAAGTGCAAGGAGTGCACATGACCGACACATTCTGAAGTGTTGGAGAAGTTGAAGGAAACAAAGTTGTTGAACACTCTATAGGAGATCTCTGCAAGTGTGCCTTGAGCGGATGCAGGAGATGCATCAATGAACCTGAAGGATTTCAGGAAGCACGAGGAAGACATGTGCAAGGAGTGCACCAAGACAACACTTAGACAAAGTGTTGAAATTTTGAATCCGTCTAAGGATCATTCGAGCACAAGGAGTGTGCATAAAGACTATGCAAGGAGCGCAAAGGAAAATGACCTTTACAGGTTCAATTTGTGGAGACAGTGCAAAGAGTGTGCGTAGATGAACTTACTCCAAGTTTAGAAGCTTAGGAGGACGAGCGCAGAAGGTGCCAGGAGGGCACACAACTTCCTTTGAGGGAGAAAACAAGGGTCGAGGCCCTTAAATATTTGAGCCAATTCAAAGCTCAGGGGGGATAGTACCTTTGCGCACAAAGTCTCAGCAGAGAGGAAGAAAATGACCGAGACCCTTAGGAGACTGAGCAATTTGGAAGCTTAGGAGGAGTAGTGCAAGTGTGCACGGTGACTTTGCAAGTGTGCACCAGAGAAAGGTCAAATTAAATTGGAAGAAGCTTAGAAGGGATAGTGCAAGGTGTGTGCTGACAGACTTGTTCCAAGTCCCAAATCTTAGGAGGAGAAGCACAAGTCAAGAACTAATTGTCGGGCTTGCATGAGAAATATCAAAGACCGCAACCTTTGACACTTAACAATTTTCCAAATTTTGGGAGAACGAAGAAGCTCAGAAGGGAGAGCGACAACTGCCATCATATGAGCTGCAGGAGGATATATAGACCATTAAATTCCACGTCTAGACACCCAAAGGAGCGCATGGAGGAGGAGAACATATCCCATCCATTAGAACTGAGAGTGTGGATCAACAACTGTTGGATCCAGGTAAGTGCACATAACTTAACTCCTTTTAAATTGCACAAGAGAGTGAGATAGCCGAAGTACCAAAGTTCCAAAGCCAGTCAAAACCGTCTATCGTCCGGAGGGACAGGTGGCGTAGGATTTGCTACTTCAGAGAAAAGTTACTCTGGGAGAACAATGGATTGGGTGGAGCCTAAACTCTCGAAGGCCAAAGCACCAGAGTCCATCCATCGAAATTGGACGGGTGCCATCAGATTGTGAAATTCAGAGGCTCAACACTCCAGAGGTTTTGTGAGAGGTGGTTTAGAACTTCCCGAAGCACCGGAGCCTGGGTTATTGTGGATCGTTGATCCCAAAGGAGAGTGTGGACTGTTGATCTACGAGGGGATGCATGGAGGACGAAGGATAACTCCATTGGAAAGCCACTTCAGAGGATTTGTGGAGTGTGCATGCGAATTCGACCGAAGCTCGAATTTTGAAGAACGAGACTCAGTTGTCAATATCAGCAAGGAACGAGGACCGTTGATCATGTTTCCGTGGTTTCAGAGGATTGTGACTTTGAAAGAATTGGCCGCAGCGTGAAGTGAGAACGGTCGAAGCCTGAAGCTCGAAGCACCTTTAGGGTTTAGCCCTGGGTCATAGCCTGAGGTCGCATGAGGAAAGGGGGCCTAATTGAAGGAGCTAGTGCTCGTTAGTTTAAAACTGCCAAGAACACCAAGAAAAGGGCTCACGGGTTACATAGAACTTGCGCCTAAGGAGATAAGGGGCCTGTGTATAGTGGTTTTGGGTTCCAGCAGGGGCTTGAAGAGCCGATTCGACTCAGTGTTTACAACAATCCTAGACCAGGAGGTCGCGTAGCCCAAGGAGAGAAGGGGGGTCTGCAACAACTCACATATATAACATCTATCACCCAATTATACAAACTGATCATGAATAGATCACATAGTTACACGAGTAGTTCATAAATAGATTGCATACATGCACATTAACATAGCTACATGCATGTGCATGTGACTGCATGAGGAAATTCGTTGGCATGTTTCCAACAATCTCCACCTTGACAACAATTTACCTGATATATCATGCCCTTAATTAATTCATCACCTTTTCTGCAAGAGAAGAGAATCCAAACACCACTGTATCTTCTCTAAAAAAACCGATTTCATAAACATGTCTACAGAATTCACTTTTGTATGGACCTTTTCCAAAGATACTCCACCTTCATCCAAAACATGTCTTATAAAATCGTACTTAACATAAATATGATATGTTTTGCTGCTACTTCCTAACAATTGGTATCAGAGCTTAGAGTTGAAGGAACAAAGAGCAAAGGAGAAGAGAATCTGGTCACTAGATCGAAGAGCCTGGTTTATTAGAAGCTGTGATTTTCTTTTGGATGATTGTTTCTGCTAATGGTGAAAGTGCAGAGTTCCAAGTTTGAGGTGGAAAAGTTCAGTGGTAAGAATAGTTTTGTGCTATGGAAGCTCAATATGCAATATTTTCTTGTGCAAAAAGGATTGCAAAAGGCCTTGGCTGGAAATTCAAAGAAACTAGCAAGCATGACAAACGAGGACTGGGAGGATCTGGATGCAATAGCCCTCAGTACTATTCGTTTGTGCTTGGCAGATGAGGTGTTGTTTAACATCATTGAAGAGACGACACAAACATGTTTTTGGACCAAACTGGAGAGTTTGTATATGACAAAGAACTTGTCAAACAAAATCTTCTTGAAGATGCAATTCTATAGCTTGCAGATGAAAGAAGGTACAAAAATTGTTGATCACGTGAATGTTTTCAATAATTTGATTTATCAATTAACTAATATGGAAGTAAAGTTTGAAGATGATGACAAGCCAGTTATGCTATTGTGTTCTTTTCTTGAGTCTTGGGACCATCTGGTCACAATAGTGTGGTTTAACACAATAGATGCCATTGATTATGACACTGTTGTGGGAGATTTATTGTCTGAGGAGATAAGGAAAACATTTGGTAAAGAAACCTCAACAGTAGAAGCAATGGTGGTCATAGGTCGATCTACACAAAGAGGGAAAATTCAGAGGAGTACGTTAGTCAAGAGGCAAGAAGAGTAAGCAAAAATGTTGGTTCTGTGGAAAATCTGGGAATCTCAAGAAAGATTGTTGGAAACATGACAACAAATTTTCTCATGCGGTCACATGCACATGCATGCTTGTTGGGTAGTGGAAGAAAAACATAGCATATAATAGAGCATAAAATAAGTAAGATCAAACATGCATTAAACCAAGCACATTAATCATACACTTGACACAATGATTTATGTGGAAACCCAATGAGGGAAAAAAACCAGGGGAAATGATTTTCGATATTCTTATTATTCAAGGGAGAATTACAATAGCCTTCATAGGCATACGATCATCCTCTCCTCACACACTCTTCTCTCTATTCCTTGCACACACTTTCACTCACATTGTACTTCACCTCTATGGGTATGCTCACATATATAACATCTATCACTCAGTAATACAAAATGATCATGAATAGATCACATAATTACATAAGTAATTCATAAATAGATTGCATGCATGCGCATTAACATAGCTGCATGCATGTGAATGAGACTACATGAGGAGATTCGTTGGCATGTTTCCAACATAACTGATTGCAATCGCAGATTCAAGCTTTGTGCAACATCATAGAATCTGTGATAAGTCCCAGAATCAGTGTTCAAGACCCATTCCTGAAGAAATTGGTAGTTTCTTTATGGTTGTAGATTTTCTTCTAATGACAATAGGCTCACAATAAGAGTTCCCAGATCACTGTCCCAGTGGAAAAAATTGACTATCTCGACCTTTACAGAGTCCTACAACTACATCACAAGAGAAATTTCAGTAAGGCTTGGAGAGCTTGCCAAGATTCAAGCGCTATACTTGGAATTGAATCAGTTGACAAACATAATTCCTGCTGCTTTAGGAGGTTCTTCTAGTGAAGCAAAACTTTACCGGCAATGAACTTGGTGTAACTCCTGCATCTCTTCAAAATTTTGAATGAGCTTAGTCATCTTGATGCGAGTAACAACGAGCTCTCAGGTGATTCCCCCAACTCTTTGTCAAATAGGGTAAACATTTCTGGCCTATATGTGTAGTAGAACAAGCAATATATGGGTGTTGTATCAACACGTATCATGCCCTCTTATCATCCAAGTTGATTGTGACTTGGTTGGAAAAAAAATTCTAATGTTTATGACGTTTGCCATCCTAATATTTTGTTTAAATTTGGTGTTCTCTACAACATGATTATGTATTTTTTCAACTTGTAACAAGCTCTAATCTGTTAAATTTGAGTTTTATTAGGGGTAGTTTTGTTCCTTTTTGTATGGGAGTATGGGTTAATGATGCAATTTTGTAGCTATTGCAGGAACTATTCATATTGGTTGGGACCATATATAGAGTGATAGTTACAGATAGTGTAGTAACAAAAAGTAGAGAGGCTGAGACCTATTATCGTATCAAAAATATTTTTTAATTAAATCTTGGTCATTGGCGAGCCATTTTAGAAAATCCTTTTTCTGATTTAAAAAAAAGGTTTGATCGAATTATTTCAAGTTGAGGGAAGAAACAAGAAACACCTGCGTGTAGGCTCTAACAGGGTTATGATCAAAATTAATTAGTAGTTGGAAGAAAAAGAGAGTCATATCTATATTTCTATGGCAACTATCAATAAGTGCCATGCTCTCTTATCATCCAAGTTGATTGTGACTTAGTTGGGAAACAAATTCTACTCTTTATGATGTTTTTCATCCTCATATTTTTTTGATTTTGGTGTTCTTGACAACATCATACTGTATTTTTTCAACTTATAGGAATTATTTTTAAAAAATAGGTGTTTTCACTTGAATCTCCAGAGGTCATGATAATTTTGGAGAGCTGTTTTCCTCATTGGTATATAGATTCTTCTTTTGTCTGTACAATTTTATTCTCTTTTTATTCTTTCCATTCTTGTAATTTTTGAAGTTGGAATCTTTTTTTCATTGTTATTTCTATTTTTTGCATAAGAAAATTTAGCAGAAAAGTGTCTTACTTCCCCATAATTAAAGCATTTAAAGAGAAGCTTACCTTTGTATTTTCCTAATCCTCTCTTGAGATTTCTGATAAAGTTGTCTTCTTCTGCATCCAATTCACTATCTGAGTTGTCGCTTGTTTTGTGTTCTTCTGTCTTTGTCTTCTTTGATTCCTTGAAGGTTGCTTCCTTTCTTGATGTCTTTTCTTTCTTATCCTTTTCTATCCTAATTTCATATGCAGCGAGGATTCCATGCATCTCATCCATTGTTATATTATATAGGTCCTTTAATTATTCAATGACATATATCTTGGGATCAAATATTGAGGGAAGTGACCTACGCACTTTTTGCACAATGATGGTTTCTTTAACTTCTTCACCAAATCCTTTGATATTGTTCACAATATCATCTACATGAAGAAAATAGGCTGCAATACTCTCTTCTTAAGGGTCTCGAATTGTCCTCTATGGTTTTGTAATTTTTCCTTCTTGAATTTGTCATCCCCTTCATATATATTATGTAACGTGTCCCACATCTCTTTTACTAAAACACACTGCTTGAATGTGACAAATTTTAAATATGCCATACCACACATAATTGCATTCGTGGATTTAGCATTGTTGTCACTAAGCCTTCTTTCAACTGTATCTACATGTGGAGTTGTTGGAGTTGTGTAACTATTATTAACTACACTCCAAATGTCAAACCCAAGAGCCATCAAGTAAGTTCTCATTCTTATGCTCCATAAGGCATAGTTTGATCCATCAAATAATGGAGCTTTGTTTGTAGAAAAACCTTCCTGTTTATCCATGTGTGTTGTATGTATTCACCTTCCAGTGGTTAGACTATTCCTGAAGGAACCAACTCTGATACCAATTATTGGCACACTTACTTAT
>ML784315.1:889194-900888 GCA_009831015.1 Picea engelmannii
CATACTTCCACTCTAGTCTGTTATACCACCAGACAATTGACCCACCAACCCACTAGGCCCTCGGGTCTTTAACACTGCACCTTTATACTTTCACTCTGGTTCAAATATCATCATGACGCAACACAAGAGACATGGCCTCCATGTGGACCTCTTCCACCTATGCTAGGTGACATGGAAATGGCATATCTACTGACATCATCACGTCCTTTGGCCCTATTCAAACACCATGCTGACCCACCATCCCACCAGGGCACCCAACCACTAGGCCCTCAGGTATTTAACACTGCACCTTTAAACTTTCACTCTAGTCCAACTATCAGCCTGACATGACACAAGAGACGTGGCCTCCAAGTGGACCTCTTCCACATGTGCTAGGTGACATGGCACTGTTACGAGAAATATTACCCTGCGAACATGTTAAGCTCCCCTTTGGACCAAGACCCCTTCTTTGGTCCAAAGACAAAAGTAAACAAATGGTTGCTACTTTCCTTATAGATATAATTCATTAACCTATATATAGAAGGAGGAATACATACTTGTTTCCTGAATTTTGTCCTCGCTGCTCCAATTACTTCAATGATCAAAGAGACCTGTAAAACAATGGAAAACCTTCCTACTTGTACTAGATTTTGTTATATAAAAACCATATTTATCTATACCCGATTTGAATTAAACATAGACATTACAATGAACAATCATAATGAAATGAGTACACCAAGTTGATATTAAATGGAAAGCCAAAAGAAGGCACTTACAAAGCACGTTGATGTCGTAGCAATCTTCTCCAAGCTCTCTTCATCCAACCCTTGCATGAAAGTCTTGAGATCAAAATGTTGATGCTTGAATATATTCCTTTCCCCTTCTCACTTTGGAATGCCCTCATTATATAGGATTTGGAGGCTTAACCACCATGGAGAAGATCACTCACTAGATCCACTAAATTGGGATCTCCAAGATTTTTAGGGAGAAAATATCTCTCAAGGATTTTAAGGAGGAAATATCTCTCAAGATCCACCAAATTAGGATTTTCGTTTGAGAAAATATCTCAACCATCCATGAGATTCTCAACTTCTCCTTGAGATTAGAAAATTAAACGTGAGGTGGATTTTCACACTAAATTAATTTTCTTTTTTCAATAAAAATGAATAATACATGTGCACATAGTATTTTGACCTTCATATGATAAATTTCTCTCCTAACATATCTAGGGATTATGACAAACACTCCCTCACTAAAGTGTGACAAATTCGCACTTAGTAGTGTGGGAATTTGGTGTGTAACACAAGTGTTTATGAAGGGGTTGTTACACATGGTCTTGTTTTGTCTGAAAAGAAAATGGAGATTGGCAGGACTGAAATTGAATTCTTGGATATGCATATCAAGAATGAGAAAATAATTTTCCAATCTCATATCCTTATTTCTTTTTCCCCATTCCCAGATGAGATCAAAGAAAAGACCCATCTTCATTGTTTTTTGGGTAGCCTTAATAATATTCATCCATTTTACAAAGTTTAAGCATAAGAAATCTATGTACTATGGAAAAGGCTAATAAAATATCCCCCTTCTTGGGATCAAAAAATAATAGATACAATCCAAAATATCAAAAGACAAGTGCAAAGCCTTCCTTCATTAAAGCTTCCCATGAGAGATGGCTAGTTTATCATAGAAATTAATCCCTCAAACACTACATAGGCATGAGTGCTCATTGAAAATAATCCAAAAGATGGTTTTGAAGAAGTATATGCATATACTTTTGGGTCTTTCAAGCAATTTGAATCAAACTATCCCTCTATCCATAAGGAAGTGTTTGCAAAGGACAATACAATATTTTCAGTTGTATTTAAAACATGTCAAATTCATTGTAAGAACATATTTGAAAATTATGCCTGGGATGGTTAAAAATAACAAGGAATTGGATGAAGGAAATACTAGATTACTTAAATGGGCAGCATGGATAGATGGTTTTGATTTTGAAATCATCTTCAAACTAGGTCACTTGAACTGTCTAATGAAAATGCACAACACAAAGCATGTAGAACCATCATTTGTTATGTTTTCCAGAGATCCCCCCTCTTCTAGCAATAAAGGGAAGGCCATAATAACAAGAATGCAAGAAGTCATGGAAGTTGTGCATAAGAAAAAAGAAGAGGGAGAACAAAGGCAAAACTAGCTATTTTTAACAAAAATAATGACGGAGAGATGAAAACTAATTAAGCTGGTTTAAAAAAAACGATAGAAAACTATATGTCTACCATCCTTATTAAAGAAATATAGAGCTCGCCATTGAATATTCAAATTCTAGAGAAATTGGAGTGGACAACTTTCTTTGGACTCTTTAGAACTCAAGAGAAGATTTCAAGATGGCAGTGTGGAGTGTAGATTGATTATGATGAAAATAATGTTTTCTATAGTAATATAAGATAAGGGACACTGACATAGGAAAGCTAATCACTCATATTACAATTGGTAAAAGAGAAAGGTAAAATAATTTTATTTTACAATTACAAAATAACTTTACTATAACAACTAGATACTTATTTTGCTATTCAAATTCAAGCTCAAATCAATAGGAAGGAATATCTCTATATTGGAACCACTCGAATTTATTCCTCACCAAAAAATGATCAAAGATCAATGTGGGAAAATTCTTGATATGATTAAGCAAAAGTTGAATTAAACCTCAAAGTTAGGTCCAACTTTGAAGGAGATTTTTTTTTATCCCTAGTCATCTTGCAAGGGTCAACTTAATAAAATTTTAAATAGAAAATGATTAAGGGAAAAATTTTCATTTTATAAAAAAATTAAATTTAAAATAATAAATTAAAAAAATATTCACACTATCAAATTTTTAAATATAAAATAACAATATAAAATAACAAATAAATATTTTTTGATAAGTAAATATTTTCTCTTCAACTATTCACATATTATATATAGATGGTTGTTGTCCTCAATAGTTTAAATAACAAAAGTTTTTGTAAACAAAACTAAAAACCCTAAGTCTTTAAAGCTAATTAACAATGAAACAATAAAATCTAACCCTATAAGCTTGAACATTTGAAGCAAAAAATACCCTTAAAACTAATTAACATTAAATAAAATATATTACAACATACTTTTTTATCTATTCAAATATATTACAACAATAAAATTTAAATGATTTAATTTCTTATTATATAATTGAAAAATTGAGAATAATTATTAAATTCACATTACTTTCATCTCCTCTCCTTATCATTTCAAAATTAAAACCATAAACTATATATACTTTTTATAAAGCTATTTTCAATGTACACTCATCAAAATTCACAACAAAGATAATTTTTATCAACAGTGTCCATCACTAGAAAGTTCCTAGCAAAATTGTTGTCCTTATCATTTCAAAATTCAAAACCAGAAACCATACATACTTTTTATAAATCTATTTTCAATGTGCCCTAATCAAAATTCACAAAAACCATAAAATATAGAATTTTTTTTTATCAACAATGCCCATTATTAGAAAGTTCCTAGCAAAATTGGCGTTGGATAACTATATTGATACATAAAGCATATGCAACGAGCACTCTCTTTCTATAGTTTTACATAGTGAAAAAATCTAATTATGAAACAATATCATTTTACATTTTTAGAGTTTAACCTAACATAACTCAATTGTCAACTATTAGTTAACATATTGGAAAAAAAAAACCATCATCCTTATTCAAGAAAAATCATACCACTTAATTAGTTGGTTCCTAAAAGGGTAGACTTTCACTCCTACCAAATGTTTTTGAATCTTAGACTGTTAATCTATTTTCTTACATTTTAGAAAGAAAAAGTCTTAACCAAACAAAATCAATTTCTTTTTATCAATATCTTTTTCTATACATATTCATATTCATCTTAGTAAAACTTTTTGCAAATTTGCTTTTCTTAATAAAACTTTTTGCAAATTTGCTTATCTAGTAACATGAATGAAAGTACACCAATTGAAAAAATAAAAGTAAAAATAAATAATGGCATAAAGGACAAAAATACAACACGTCTATGTGATAACAATGACATGGAATTACCATAAGCACTCTATGATGGCATTTGTTGGGAGACTCTGCTATTCCAATTCTACACAGCTTAATTTGGTAATACTTGCACGATTAATTACGCCGAAAGACGTATACTTATTGGAGATGGGCACAATTAATCACCTTTTAATCTAAAATTCTAATCTGATGGCTAACAATTGAAAATGCTGAAATATTCTTAGTCGTCCTCCCAAATCAATGAATGTGATTTACTCTTCATAACTTCCTTGTATTTTTGAATGCATCAGTTACCCTGTTTACTTTTTAACATTTACCTAATCATATTAAGAAATTACTGTACCACCATATGATTGTCACGTTTAACTGATTAACTTTTGGAATTACCACATTTAAGATTCACTTTTGGATTTCCTTAGCTCTATGTGCGTTTTAGTTGTCCGTGCGTTCAATTCACTAGAATGTTGTCCGTCCAGATAACTTTCGACGTTCACCAACCACAACACCAACCACTTTGCGGTTGTGCTAGTCTTTATCCATCATCATATTCTTGAACACTACTATGTATCATTAATGATCACATGATGATGAAGTTATCTACTACTCACAATGCACATGTGTAGTCTTATCCATTACTACAAGTGATTAATGGTCACATAATGGTGGGCTAATGACTCTTGAGTTCATTACTAACAGTCACATGATGGCGAAGTTCACTACTAGTCATAGCACATATGTATAATCTTATCCATTACTATATGTGATTAACGATCACATAATGACCTGCTAATGACACTTGGAGTTCATTACTACTTGGAGTGCACATGTGTAGTTTTAACCCAAATGATCACATAATTACTAAATTCACTAATAACTCACAAGGCATGTGTAGTCTTACCCACATTTTATAATATAGTTGGAAGTCATCATTATCCACATTGCACACACATGTATTTTTTTCCACATTTCATAATATCACTTTTCCTAAAATCATCTAATTTAACGTACGTTGAAATCATGCAGGGGTGTGTTAACTCTACCATAATCACTTTGCCTAAAATCATCTAATTTAACGTACGTTGAAATCATGCATGGGTGTGTTAACTCTACCAATTCCATATCTTTGAATGCTCAATCACATAAAACATTTAATGGAGAATGGGTAGAATAATAAAGGATCACTACCCTCTTTAAAAATGGAGAGATCTCATATTTCTTAGCCCCCAATTTTGATTTTTTCCCTCTTCAAGATATATGGTTTAATTCATGCGAAGATATGCAAAAGTCAATGACCATAGAAAGTGTTGACCATACTAGGGACGAATAGATCTTGTTTTCCCGTGGTAGGATTTGCATATGTTTATGTTATGAAAATGATCTTTGCTTCATTTAAGAGGAAGTTTTGGGATGGGAGAATTGTTTCCTTGTGAATCTATTATTAAATTGTTCATCATAATTCCCTCCTTCATGATTTCACTCAGGTGAATCTATCATTAAATTGTTCATCATAATTCCCTCCATGATATGATATCATTGAGAATAGATTTCTCTTCCTTTTGGATCTAAGTTTGATTTATTGAGAATAGATCCTTCGTTTCCTTGTGAATCTATCATTAAATTGTTTATCATAATTCCCTCTTTCATGATTTCACTGAGAATAGATCCCTCTTCTTTTTGGATCTAAGTTTGATTCATTGAGAATAGATTCCTCTTCCTTTTGGATCTAAGTTTGATTCATTGCAAATAGATCTAAGTTTGATTCATTGAGAATAGATCCCTTTTCTTTTGAATCTAAGTTTGTCCCTTTCTTTTGGATCAAAGTTTGATTCGCTGATAATAGATCCCTTTCCTTTTGGATCTAAGTTTGTCCCTATCAAGCTTTACACTTTTCCCCTTCAACTTTGCATATTTTGGCCCATGTATTAAAAAATGGTTTTTCCATGATCCGTATTTGAAGAACCTAAACCTTCTCCCCAACAATATGGATAAGAGATGAGTCATTAAAAAACTATTTTTCCATGATCCATTATATTTGAAAAACCTAAACCTTCTACCCAACAATATGGATAAGAAATGACATTTGTCATGTTCATTGGATATATATACTTTAGTGGAATATCATTTGTCAATATGTGTAGAATTACCCCAACAATATGGATAGATATTCATTTTCATTGGGATATATATACTTTTGTGGAATATCATTTGTCGGTATTTGTAAAATTAAGCACTCTATATAGTGTGATTGATGATTGTGGTTAAATGATTTATCTTTTCACATAGACTCATAAGGTGTTGCACATGAATGGTTATGATCCTTAGCTTATGAAATACTAAGTAATTGGGATCTTATACTCACTTTCTTTTATCTCAATTAATGAATATTACATACATATTAGCATATGCACATTTATTCATATATAAATGATTTAATGTTTAATTTAATGTTGTAAAAAATATAATCCTTTATAAATTCTTTGATGTTATGTTAATGTTTTACTTCGTAGTATGAGTGTAATATCTTAGTTTTTACTTTTGAATTACAATGTAATAAATCATGTAATGTTTTATATAATGTGGTTTATGAGATGGAAGTCAAGTTATGTGGGTTGAGTTGTAATGACTCCATGTTACATTGTAAACATTCTTATTATGGAGCTCAAGGTTAAAGTGCAACTAGTGCATAGGAGTTTAGGTGGTGGATATGTTTATAATGTGGTGGGCATATTTTGCACGATATGCTCATGTATACATAAAGGTAAGTACAAAAATGAAAATACATAATAATACAATATTCACGAAAATGGTTTGTTGAGGGAGCAATAAGGGGATTGTGATACCACAAGAGAGGAAGAGGAAATGGGTTTGTTGGGTGATTTCATCTTGTCATTGACCTTTGGAAGTACTACTCATTATGCATATGCTTTATTGCAGGTATCAATATTTAATTTAAGGTTATGTACTAAATTGTTCAAGTTTCATACCTATCACATCATTGAGAAGAAAGACAAGTCTCATGCAACAAAAGGTCTTCCATTGTCCTTTCAATGCATTATTTTCTACCATTATCATTGGGAAACCATTTGGGGGCATGGAGAAGATACCATATCTCGTGTTAAATGGATTATTTTCCTTGGTTGTCATGGTTGTTATGGTCGGTATGCCTATTATGGCAAGGGTTTCCAATGCGCTTGTGGTTGGTAAGAGCATATATAAGTCAGGGAAGCTTGCTACAATTTTTTTGTTGAAGAAAATGGGATGGTTGGAGAGAGATTCCATGCATGGAATGTCCATTGTAGTTGAGGCGATACCTCCTGACCTAGGACCCTATTATTGTTTCTTATTGAAGACCTTGAGGCCAAGTGTTTTCTATCCTAGCTTATTACTAGGAGCTAAACAATAGATTGCACTCTTTCTCCACACATTGAAGATCACTAGAAGGGGAGAGTACTACGAGGCACTATTGAGTAGAGAAAGAGTGGGTCCTTTGTGTGTTATGTGGGGAAATGGAAGAGAGTTCCAAGGATGGTTTGATTGTTGGAAGAGGGCTTCAATATCTATGTAGTGAGAAGGTGGCTTGTCATGAGAGTAATGGTTTGGGTTGCAAGAGATTAGAGCCTTGTAGGAGATTACTTTTCCCCAGTGGTATCATCGTTTGGCTTGGGGGTGGAATCCATAGTTGATTCCTATGATTGGGTGGATAATCACTCCTTGACAACTAGTTTGATGGATGTGGCTTTATTTTCATATAAGTATTAATGGTTGTCTTCTTATGGAATGTTTTTCATGTTGTGCTAATGTATTGAATTTAATGGGTAATAAATAATTCAGAATATGCATTTTTATTTCCATTGTCCTTTTATATTTTCATATGAATTCTATAATTTATTGTTGTTAGAAGTTAAATCTATCCTCACAAATAGTTGATGAGGCTAAGTGACCTTATGGCTAGTGCTAGATGGTCAAGGAAGGAATTTTGGGATGCCACAATAAGGTTTTTTCTATCAATAATATGATGTTATTGTTCTCCAACCTGCTAAGTAATTATCCCACGAAATAAAAAATAAGGTTCTTGTGAGTTGTGTTGACCCAAGGATTTTCTTGCATCAAGTTGCATCCATTTTCCCTCTTTCATCTCCTTCATTAGATAAAACTTTGTTATGTGATATGAAATTAGCACTAAAGGCTTTGTTTTAAACCACTAATTTAGATTCTATTAACATGCTCCTCAATTTCTCACAATTTTTTGAAAATTTGGCTTAAATAATTTAAAATTAACATTAAGAATTGAAATTTAAAATCCAACATTAAAACAACATAAGAAGAACTCAAAAAATTGAGAACGAAGTTCACCCATATGGGTTATGTCTCCGAGTCCACTTCAATTGATGATATGATCTATTAAAAAGGATGAAAGTGCATCATTCACCTTTTACATCAATTAATGGCCTCAATTTGCAAAAGAATGGATTTTTCTTGCAGTAAATGGACAGATGCTTTCCCAATAAAGGGTCCTCTTCCTTCGAAGAGGAATTTGGTTGAGATGAAGGAAATGAATAATACTAGGAACCCACCATACCAAGTGATTTTCAATATGATTTGAAAATCTTAAATGGATTCATGCTAAGAATCAGCCAAATCAAAGCACGTCTATGTGTATATGCCAAGCTGGGGGTTTTATCATTACTCCTTTAAAATTCTTGTGTGGCCTTACATTCACACCCCCCACAAGAAAAGAACAAAAAATATAGATGATGGTGGATGTTAAGTACCAGATCTATTATAATAACAAAAAACAGAAATACGACAAAGAATAATAGCAGAACAACATAATATATGAAACCGCAACACAAAAATAATACCTTTATTTATAGGAAACAATGTTCACTTGCCTCTTTGAGGGGGAAACCTCCAGCTGAGCAACGCTCTATAATAATAATAATTCTCAAGAAAAAACTTCTCATGCCCTTGAATCCTATTTATACTAAATATATCTACCATAAGAACAATCTAGAGGAAGGTCTTCTAGAAGCGGAAGCTTCTATTAGGTCTTCTTACATTTGACTTATTCTTCCTTATTACTAGGCCTTATTAATATTGGCCTTTATTACATGGAAACTATATTATTCTACCTACGTGACAGGTTAGGGAGTTTAGGTCCCTAACATCCCCTCCCCATTAAAAACATCCTTGTCCTTGAGGATTGAAATGAGGAAATTGTTGCAGAATGGTAGTTGGCTCCCAGGTGGCATCTACTGGAGTTGTATCTTTCCATTGTACTAACACTTCCTTGATGGTGCAGTGACATAGATGACACTCACGCTGGTCCAAGACTGCTTGTGGCTGCAACCAGATGGATCCTTCTTCATCCAGATCAGGGAGGTTGGTTTGAGTTTGGCACTTAGTTCCAATCAACTTCTTTAAGCACGAGACATGAAAAACAATATGGAGCTTAGAATGACTGGGAAAAGATAACTAGTAGGAGACCAGTCCCATGCGCTTGAGAACTGCATAAGGACCATAAAATTTAGGCGCAAGTTTCTGACAATGTTCATCCTTGAGTGAAGTTTGCTTATAAGGTTGCAGTCGAAGAAACATCTGGTCCCCTTCAACAAATTGACATTCAAAACGACCTTGATTTTCTTGTTGCTTCATGGGATTTTGATCCATTACCAAATTCTCCTTGAGGGTATAGAGAATAGCCTCTCGAACGATAAGATTCTTTTCAAATACCTGAACCTTCGAGACACCAGGAAGGCATGAGAGAACTAAAGGTGGATTTTTTCCATATACTTCTTCAAAAGGATTCATGCAAGTAGTTGTATGGTAAGATGTGTTGTACCACCATTCAACTTGGGGTAATCATTGAGCCCATTGATTTTTCCTCTTAGATGCAAAACACCTCAAATATTTTTCCAAGAACTTGTTGAAAACTTTAGTTTTTCCATCAGTCTGAGGATGATAGGCTATGCTGAGATGCAATTGGGTTCCCTATAGCCAGAACAATTCTTGCCAAAAATTGCTGGTGAAAGTGGGATCTCGGTAAGAGATAATAGAATGGGGCATGCAATGAAGCTTGAAGATACGATCCATGAAAAGTTGAGCCATTGTGGATGTAGTGAATGGGTGTTGAAGAATATGGAAATGAGAATATTTGGAAAGATGATCAACTACCACCATGATTACAGACTTATTGCTCGATTTAAGTAAGCTAACAATGAAATCCATAGAGATATCCCTGCAAATAGTTGGTGGAATCTGAAGCGGTTGTAGTGTGTTGGGGGATTTGATTGTTTCTCCCTTGTTGCATTGACATACATCAAATTCCACCAAAAAGGTGCGGATTTCCTGTTTCATACTATCCCCCAAAAAAGAACATTTGACCCTGTCATAGGTTTTGGTAAACCCTGAGTGGCCAACTGTGGGTGTAGCATGAAGCTCATAATGCACTGTGGATTTAAGTTGTGACTGTTTACTTAAATAGAGACAACCTTTGTAGCAAATCTCATCATTGTGCCAAGAGTACCCTGGGGAAACTGGAGAATTGTCTTGCAATTGTTGGATCAAACACGAAATTTTAGGATCTTGCAGCCATTCCTAGCAAACAACTTGGAGCCAATCTGGTAGAATGAAGGAGAGAGAAAATACGAACCCTTCATCTTCATATTTCCTTGAAAGAGCGTCAACAACCACATTGTCTTTTCCTTTCTTGTAAATGGTATCATAATCATATCCAAATAACTTAGTCACCCATTTTTGTTGCTTTGGGTATGAAATTCGTTGCTCCATAAAATACTTGAGGATCTGATGATATATCTTAATTTGGAAGCATTTCCCCAATAGATAAGGGTGCCAGAGATCCACTACATGCAAAATAGACAACATTTCCTTTTCATAGGTTGATTGTCCCAAATGTAGCTTCGACAGTTGTTTGCTGGTAAAGGACAAAGGTCGACCTGTAACAACCTAATATTTCTAAACATCATTTACTTTCATAAACATTTTCATTAGTAAACTGAAACAATAACTTCATAGCAAAATATTGATTTTCATAACAGCAACTCCAATAACTTAGATTTATCAATGAACAATGATATCATGACAGGATGAAACAAATACATAACTTAACAAAGTACCTGGTCCTGATGCTAATCTCTGTTGCCTTGCTGCCTTACTGCTACCTGCTACCCAGATCAACCCTGCCACAAACAGGAAAATAACTGCCCAAAACTACTGTCCTCCCTGCCAACTAGGAAAACTACCTAGCTCCAGGATATCTAAGGATATCCTGGCCCTCCGTGCCCAAAACCTCCAGCAACTCGGTGCCTCCCCTGATCAAAATCCATAGTCAAAACTCTGTGCTCACAACAAGTCCGAAAAATCCTCAGAAAATCTCCCTCCAATGTCGAATCCCCCTCCCGACAATCTTCTCCCCTCCCTTATTCCTCCTTCGCCGACTCATGCAGTTACTCCTCCAACCACCCTCCATGCAGGTCCCATACCCTTCCTTTAATGTTTTATCTTCTCGAGATTCATAGCTCTCCCCTCCTGCATACGCAACCATTTTATAACATTTCTCAGTGATTTCTTAAGATTTATTTCTCAGGTCATTAAATGTGATCTGTAGTTAAAGTATTACTTAGTTAACCATAATTATTTTCTTTAATTCATT
>ML784315.1:906373-946256 GCA_009831015.1 Picea engelmannii
TTCTACTACTGTGGATTGATGTTCGGCCTAGCGGTTGTTAACCGCTGCGTAAATCTGGTGGTTGCTACTTGACCTCCCCATTGGTGCCTTTCCTCCTCTATGCACAAACCCTGATTGTAACTCTGGACAGTCCTGTTCGTAATGGGGTCCTTCACATATCCAACAGGCAATACGAGATTGAACATGTGCATTGTTATGTGTCTGTCTTTGAAATGAGTTCCTTCCCCTAGAACCCCTGCCCCTACTAGCTGTTCCCTGAGATGGTCGTGGACCTGTCTGCATCGTGGGTGATGAATGAGGTGCTGCACTAGCTGCCATTGAGATCCCTGCAGCTACTGTCCTTGGCACGACTCTGTTACCATAAGGTGGTGGCCTTGATCCCCCTCCCCTAGGAAATGTCCTCGGGGTCTTTCCTACGAATCCAGGGCGTTGCGGAAATGTCGATCTTGCACCCCCTGTTAAGTTCATGTGTTCTTCTGCGTAACGCGCATTTTCTACCACCTCTGCTACTGAAGACAACTTCCACATCCACACCATAGCTCTTATCTTCGGGTTCAATCCATAAACGAAGCGCTCTGCCTGTCGCTGGTCATTGTCCATATACGAAACGTATTTGACCAGTTCCATAAACCTGATCTCATATTCTTCTACAGTTCTGTTTCCTTGTATTAAGGCATGAAATTCCCCTACTTGTTGCTCCTCGTAGTATGCTGGTAGATATTTCCTTCGGAACCTCTCCTCGAAAAGTTCCCAAGATACTGTGTCTGGGGTAAGGTGTAGCTGTCTTTCCAAGTTGCCCCACCAGTTCAAGGCGCTATCTCTTAACTGAAAAATTGCGATCCTTGCCTTCGAGTTGGACGCATAGTCCCTTAAGGAAAAACACCTTGTCATGCCTTCCAACCATGCTTCCGCGCGTTCACTGGCGCGACCTCCGACCAACTCCGGAAGTTTGATCTTTTGCAACTCTCGCGTGATGTATTCAGGTGGGAGTCCTCCCCCTGAATCCCTTGATGCTTCTGGATTACCCGTCCCAGACGGTGGGAGTTCCACTTCAGTCCCTGCTGGTTGGCGCCCCTTTAAAGTCTCGTTAATGGCTTCCAACGAGCGTAGTATGAGGGCTAGTTCGGGCGATGGTGGTGGTGGTGGTGGTGTCGGTGGTGTTGATGGTGTTGATGGTGTGGGTGGCGTCGGTGGTGCTCGTGACGACGCTCCCCTACCTCGACCCCTTCGAGTCCTGACCATCTTGTATGACTTAACCTGCATCACCCCAAAATTATTAGGGTGAGTTCCAGGACGTTTCAAATTGGTGCTACTTAAACTTAGAAACAGGGTTGGGCATAAGTTTTCTTTACTTGTCTGTAAACAGACATTAGTCCATCAGGGGAATTAGCTAGGTTTGGGTTAGGATGAAGCATCTAAGCTTGGTTAACATTGAACTTTAAGGTAGATTAACCTTACACTCAAATAATTAATTTTAAAATTATTATTACACTAATTTAACTCAATTTATCTTTACTTTAATTTTATACTACTTAATCTTATTTATATATAAATTATTTAATTTACTTTAAATTATTTTTAACACTTTATATTATATATATATATAAATTATTAAACGTACTTACAAGGGTTCGGGCCCGCATGGGTTCCACGTGCTTGTCTGGCTTTCATAAGCTCCCTCGTATCCAACTCCCAATTTCTACACCTCTCAACCTTTCAACTCTCTACGCGTTCTTCCTCTGTCCCACTTTCTCATCCGCTGGGACTTTCCTCGCATCAGTCTTTGTCCACCACAGACCTGCCTCTGCTCTGCTCAGAGGTTTTCAAAATTCCCCGTGCCATGGCTCACCTCCACAACGTTGTTCTGTGCATTTTACCAGTTCGTTTTGCAGAAATCGAGTATATTGATATGGCCCCTGATAAGATCCAGGACCTGGAGTCCAGTCTCCTTGAATTGTTGGGAACCAATCCCTTGTTTGTACCTTTCGTGGAGCTCGCCCTCAGCTATAGTAAGAGGTACGATTCAGTCCGCCTATTGTGCACAGTTTCAGTACCTTCATGAAGAACGCGGGGTTATTCGTATCAAGAAATTGCATAACCTTGCTTACGCGGTGGTAATGAATGGTGATTTTTTTTTCTTTTGAAACAAAATGATTTGCTTGTAATTCCAGTTCTGTACCGATTTTGGTATTTTTCTTTCAATTTATTTCATTTATATTTATAAATTTATTCGCCTGTGCACATGCATATATATTGCCTTCTGTATTTCTCACGCCCCTTTTCTCCTAACTGTGAAATTCCCCACTTGAATTTCGGGTTTCGGGGTTTCCTTATGCTCGATGCCGAGAGTCTCCTGCCCTCACGGATTCCCGATCTCCGGTATGCCGACGCGCTACCTTCTAGCTTTAGCCCTCCTTTGGTTATGCTTTGGTCCATGTGACCCTGTCCTATGTGACCGTAGTCCTAATTCCTTGTCGGGATTCGGGTTTTCGCGAATTTCGCTGTCACGAACCTCTGTCCTCACAGACTCTCGATTACCGATTCTCCGATATGGTACTTTATGTGCTAGCCCTCTAGGCTAGACACCTATCTTATATGACCGTCATTCCATGTGACCCCAGCCCTATCATACTTCGGAGTTTTGGGGTTCCATATGTCAAACCTCACAAGTCCTCAGGACTCGCAATTTTTCGATCCCCGATATGCTCCTAGCGCCTTAGCCCTTAAGCTATGCTCGTGATCCACACGACCTCGCCTTGTGACCGCAACCTTATCCCTTATCAGGATTTTGGATATCGTGTTATCGATTTGCATGAATCCCGTGCCTACGGGATTCCCGATGTCCCGATATCCGATGCGCCTCTTCCTTGTGCATTCTCTCCTTTTCGTCTAGCCGAGGTCCATGCGACCTGTTCCTACGTGACCGCCGTCTTATGGCTCCCCATCGGGGTTTCGGTCCTCCTCGTGCAAGAACTTATTTAATTTAAAATTTGCGATGCCTTTTCTTGTTTACCCTGGGTCAACGAATGGTTAAAATTTTAACTTTTCACGAGTTTGAAGGTTAATGAAATCGGGGTTCGGGGTTTCCCGTAACAAAGAATCGAGGTAACTTGAATTACGAAACCCCGATCTCCGATTTCGCGATGTGATTAAGTCTCAATTAAACCATCATTAATTAATTCTTTTAATCAAGGGTTAAGAGTTAATTTAATTGCGTCGACTTTCGGGGTTCGCGATTTCGTAGAGCATGGACACCTTGTCCACGAAACTCGCAATATCCCGATATCCGATGAATCCCTCCTGTGGAGCTTTCGCCGATGGCGCTAGATGATTGCCACGCGTCCTTGGAATGAACGCCTCATAACTTCCGTCGGGATATCGCGGATCGCGACTCCAACATGCGAGCGTTCTGTGCCCTTGAAAACCCCGATATCCCGACTCCTCGGTTGGATGACAGCTGGCCTCCACTATGCCTCTGTCCTCCTTCTCTGCTGTGTCGACAGCTGGCCCCCACTCATCGGGGTTTCGCGGATCGCGAATTCAAAGTGCCTAAACATCATGTCCCCGGGATTCCCGATTTCCCGATGGGGCCAAACGCCGATGGTTCTCGATGGTTGCCACCTGTCCCACAGATGGATGGCTCTGATTGTATCAGAAATTGCGGATCGCGATTTCAACATGCACGAGTTCCACACTCCTGAAATATCCGATGGGTAAAATCCCGATTCCTCCCTAGAACGCTGACGCGTGTCCTGCCGAGATCAACGACTAGGATCCGTTCTCGGGATTTCGAGAACCACAAGGTCTCGATTCTCTGACTTAACAAAACTTCGACTCCGATGACTGACCTCCTGTCAGGCTCTCCTGGGTGGCGCTCGATTGCTGCCACGCGTCCCTCTAACGGACGACCCCGATTACGTCGGGATTTATCCTCCTGTATCCCTTGAGGACTTAACTCCCTCGCAACTTCCTGCAGATCCGATGGTTTTCAGGTATCCGCTCGAGATCTGACGGCTCAGATCCGTTCTCCCTCGTAATAGGCAACTCTTCTTCGGGATAATCGATTAGTTGCATGAGCATTATGTGGTGTTAAAACCGCTCTTTTGGTACGGTCAAAATTTGTATTGGTCTATTGTTCATGAGAGTTTACGTTATTTAAGATTTTGCCGGGGCTAATACAGGCAGGTAATTTACACGCTTCCTGCGCGATACAAGTTTTCCGTATCTCTTTGCTACTGCGCATTGGCAGTTCCTCATTCAGGTAAGTTCGAGATAAAGTAGGCCTTTTCAAGGTCTTGCAAAAGTCCTATTGCATTTTATATAGTATAACTTGTATAGTTATTAAATTTTTCCAACTTCAAGCCTTCAACATAAGCTCCCCTCGATATTTTCATCGATTTTCAGGTGTCAATACTACTCGAAACTTCATTGACCAACATTGCTCAAATAAAATAAAATTATCGCTTCTCTTTTTCGTTCTTAAAAGCTTTATCAGGCTGCTTTAAGGGTAGCCATTTTATAGGAGGTGATCCTGCAACTTTCTGGTTTGCTACCACTATTTTAAAGGCGTTCCTTTGAATATTCAGACTAACTTAGTAGCCATATATGAACCAGTTAAAGGGTATTGCCTACAGTGGTTACTTGCGATATACATGAGACCATTTGCTTGGATAACTTAGGGGTACTACCTGAGTATATTTTCGGATACTGTATCAGTCATATCTGGTCAAGATGAACGTGTTTTGTTTGTAGTTTAAGCGTTGCTGGAGTTAACACTCGGGGTTTTGGCCCTTAGGCCCAGATTTCGAACTAAGACGCTCTGATACCATATGTAACAACCTAATATTTCTAAACATCATTTACTTTCATAAACATTTTCATTAGTAAACTGAAACAATAATTTCATAGCAAAATATTGATTTTCATAACAACAACTCCAGTAACTTAGATTTATCAATGAACAATGATATCATGACAGGATGAAACAAATACATAACTTAACAAAGTACCTGGTCCTGATGCTAATCTCTGTTGCCTTGCTGCCTTGCTGCTGCCTTGCTGCTACCTGCTACCCAGATCAACCCTGCCACAAACAGGAAAATAACTGCCCAAAACTACTATCCTCCCTGCCAACTAGGAAAACTACCTAGCTCCAGGATATCTACGGATATCCTGGCCCTCCGTGCCCAAAACCTCCAACAACTCGGTGCCTCCCCTGATCAAAAGCCATAGTCAAAACTCTGTGCTCACAGCAAGTCCGAAAAATCCTCAGAAAATCTCCCTCCAATGTCGAATCCCCCTCCCGACAATCTTCTCCCCTCCCTTATTCCTCCTTCTCCAACTCATGCAGTTACTCCTCCAACCACCCTCCGTGTAGGTCCCATACCCTTCCTTTAATGTTTTATCTTCTCGAGATTCATAGCTCTCCCCTCCTGCATACACAACCATTTTATAACATTTCTCAGTGATTTCTTAAGATTTATTTCTCAGGTCATTAAATGTGATCTGTAGTTAAAGTATTACTTAGTTAACCATAATTATTTTCTTTAATTCATTTTACTTTGTAATCTTTAAGCATTCATCAAATTAGGGGCGTTACATGACCATCTTGCATAAGGAATGCACCAATTCCTCTGCTTGAAGCATCACATTCCAAGACAAAGGTCTTTGTGAAGTCGGTAAGGGCTAGGATAGGAATGGTGCGCATATCCTTCTTCAAGGCTTGGAAGGAATGATCAATTGTTGAAGTCCAAGTGAAATCATTCTTTTTAAGGAGAGCAGTGAGAGGCACCACAATTTTTCCATAATTCTTAACAAACTTGCAATAATAGCTCGTTAAACCTAGAAAACCATGCAAGCTCTTGAGATCCTCGAGGCACGACCAATCTTGACCAATATTGAATAGATTCATTTTTCTTAGGATCCACTTTGACACCATCCTTGCCAACAATATGACCCAAGTACTCCACTTCTGAGGCTCCAAAAGCACATTTAGATTGTTTGAGGAAAAGTTAGTGCCGAGAGAGTAGATGAAGAACTTGATCCACATGACCAAGATGGGTTTTCCATTATTTAATATAGATGACAATACCATCAAAGAAAACTAAGACAAAATGAAGGAGAAAAGGACGAAAGACATGATTCATGAGGCTTTGGAAAGTGGAGGGAGCATTACACAAGCTAAAGGGCATGACCAAGAACTCATAGTGGCCCTCATGATTTTGAAATGCATTCCTAGGAATGTTTGCCTCTTTCATACGGATTTGGTTGTAGCTAGAAAAAAGATCAAGTTTAGTAAAGTACTGGGCACCACCTAATTCATCCAAGAGATCATCAATGATAGGAATGATAATTTTTTCTTTGATGGTGAGTTTGTTGAGGGCGCGAAAGTTAGGACACATGCACCAAGAGCCTTCTTTCTTAAGTACCATGACCATAGGATAAGAGTAGGGGTTGGTACTAGGATGAATAACACCCGTGGCGAGGAATTCTTGAACAATTTTCTCGGAAAAGGGATGACGATAAGGTCGAACACTGGGAAGAAGGCTCTCAGGGATGAGGGGAATGGAATGAGAATGAGAACCAAGGGAAGGGGGAAGTCCCTGGGGAGTGGAAAAAACAACTTGATGTTTGGAGAGGATGGATTGGAGGTCAGGATGCACAAAGGGTGTCTCACTGGCTTGAATGGTATGGAGTTGTGCAATAATGTCAGAATGACCTTTTTTGAGGAGCTTTTCCATTCGATGGAAACTGATGATCTTAGGGGAGCCTATTGTGATGCCTTGGAACTTATATTGTTGGCCCTCCCGATTGAATTGCATGGTTAATTCCTTAAAATCCATGAGGATGCGGCCAAGAGTCCTTAACCATTATGTACCCAACACACTGTCACAACTACCCATGTCGATAGCAAACACATGAGATTTGATGTTGTACTGACCAATTTGGAGATGCACATTTTCAAAATGCCCCCCACATTTCATGGAACCTCCATTGGAAATCATGATTTGAATGTTGTTGACTGCATGGATATAGAAATCTGTTTCTTAGTCAATGCGGTGATGAATAAAATTATGGGTGTTTCCACTATCAATGAGCATGATGACATTTTGATGCTTAATGTAACCAATTAGCTTAAGGGTTTGGTGAGTAGAGAATCCAGTGAGATCATTCAAGGAAATGACTGGTTCGACTTCTAGGGCATTCGAGGGTGGAGAAAAATCAATTGGCTCAGGTGACTCGGCCATAGGGGAAGCCTTGACCTATTCTTTAGAAACATCCTTAGAGATGGCCATAAAAAGGTTTTGTTCCTAACACTTGTGCCCAGAAAAGTATTTGTCATCACAATTATAAAAAATTCCCTTGAGTTGGTGTTCAACCATTTATGTTCGGGTCAATTTCTAGATCTTAAATGGAGTGGAAGGAGGGGCGGGAGTGTCTAGTTTAGGGAGGGGAATAAAGGAGGGCTTTTTGGTTTGAAAAGGGACAACCTGTTGTGCTTCCTTAGCTCATGTAGTAGCTTCCACCCAAATTTGGGGGAGGGCCATGAGGACATGGGCATGGATCTCATCCTTGAGGCCACTGATAAAGCATTCTAGGAAAAAAGTATCAGACATTCCCTTCGTGCAGAAAGCTAAGCGCTCAAAACTAGCTATAAATTGTTCCATCATGCCATATTGTTTCAATTTGGTCAAACAACCTAAATGGTGGGTGTTAGTGTCAAAGCATTCATAAATCTGTGCAACAGATTGTGTCAAATCCACATACCCTTGGCGGGTTTTTTTTCTCCATTTCCACCATTGCCAACATTCCTGATCTATATGGAGAACACCATATCAGAGTTTGGCCAACTCATCAGTAATATCATACAAAGAGAAATAGTGTTCCATTTGAGTTACCAAGCCAGTGGGATACGAGCCATCATATTTGTTCACATCCACTCGAGGAAGGCGTAGGTCATGTTGAAAGTGATGGGGATGAAAATTTCGGGATTTGGAAGAAGTCTCACCTTCGGGGTACAAAGTTTGGTCAGATGAGGTAAGGTCTCCATTAATATTCATCTTGGTGCAGATATGGGCAGAGAAGGATTCAATTTGGCTTGTCATTTGGGTAGAGAGGTCATGTTTCAGGATTTCCATTTTAGCGTCTATGGTGGAATGCATTCTGGCATTGACAGTGGTAATATTGGCACTGATTTTCCACACTTCCTGTTGGGTCGTGGAGAAATCAGAGGACAAGGTATTGAGGCATGATTCAAGGTCTTGGCTGTGGGTGTGGGCCATGATGAAAAGGGGGCACCAAAAAGGGGCTGGTGGGACCACACAGAAAAGGGGTTACGAGAGAAGGGTATCACGATGATCATGGTGAAGAGGGGAATCTAATGGGGTAGGTCCCAAATAAGGGAGATGGAAGGGGGTTGGGACCACATAGAAAAAAAAAGTTGAAAAATGATAGGTATTATTGCGATCATAACGAAAAGAGGAGTCCAATGGGATAGGTCTCAAATAAGGGTGCGAGTAGGCCCCAATTTCCCTTTTACTCCCGTGGAGTTATACTCCGATATGAATAATACTACAGTGGTAGAATTCCCAAATTCTTAATAGGAAGAAAGATGTAGTAATTTTGCAATCCGAATGCAGACGACAAGGTTGCACGACAATAGATCTTGTTTGCTCCTTTTCTGTTTTGTTTCCTTCCCAAGGGTTAGGGTTTTCAGGGTGCCTATAGACATGGGTTTTCCCTGTGCTATAACTCTTTGATATATGTGCGGGGTCGAACAATAATACTCAACCCAATGGCTCAGGGAATCAACTAAGGAGGCAAGATTGTACCCCTTATTCATACTACCCAATTACCTAGGTACTAGAGAGTATCTTCTCGAGTGCTTTTCTCGGTGGAACTATAGTAGTCATGCAGTGGGTCGGTTTATCTATGGAGGGATTTAAGATATCTAGGCCAATATAAGTGATGTTTGGTGCACTAGAACTTGGAGGGGTACCAATAGGGGTTACAAGGGTGGCCAACAATGTGCGCTTAAGTACCACTTGTACTTCATGCATGTATGCTTCCATGACCACAAATTTATGCGCTAAACAACATATAATTGTAGCTTTAAGACGTCAAAATACATCTCTACCTTGAAAAAAAATTACCCATAATTTCTTCCAAGGAAAGTGCTCTGATACCACTTGTTAAGTACCAGACCTATTACAATAGCATAAAACATAAATACGACATAGAATAATAGCATAACAACACAATATATGAAACCACAACACCAAAATAATACCTTTATTGATAGGAAATAATGTTCACTTTCCTCTTTGAGGGGGAAACCTCCATTAGAGTAGTTCTCTATTGCAATAAATCTCAAGACAAAACTTCTCATGCACTCGAATCCTATTTATACTAAATCTATCTACCAGAAGAACAATCTAGAGGAAGATATTCTATAAGTGGAATCTTCTATTAGGTCTTCTTATATTTGATTTATTATTCCTTATTACTAGGACTTATTAATATTGGCCTTTATTACATGGAAAATATATTATTATACCTATGTGAGGGGTTAGGGAGGATAGGCCCCTAACAGTGGAACATGTATTCCATGATGATATGATTTCTTCACAATAGATAAGCAATTCCATCATAGTTTCCATCATTTTCATTGCTCGTTGTAACCAAAAAGTCATCATATTTATCTGCATCTCATGTGGGACTGATGTTTCCACCTTAGCACTTGCTCCTGACAAATTCATGGTCTCTACTAAAATACTACCATAGTATTTCATGGATTTAAATGAAGAATAACCCACGCTCAATCCTAGTGTGCATTGGAAGTAGAAATTTTTGGCGCACATACTAGTTCTAGAATAAATACAAGGTGTTGGGTGACATGTAAAGCCACATATTATTTGATTGGTTGGCATGGATGCTTCCAAACCATTTTTGAAATTGACTTGGGTGCTGATTTGGGGGCCATCAAATTGGTCGGGATCCTCCTAGATCACTCCTCCTCACTAAGAATCTTTTGGACCACCAAAATTCTGATTTCATTTAGAAAATAAGTGAGGGTACAACTCCCTCACTTTTTGATTTCCATCCATTTTTATTTGCTTGGATGCATCCCTTTTAGGTCCACATGAAGACACTCCATGCCATCTCTTCACAAAGTCCTCACCTTTTTGTCAATAATAACATCTTGCCACAACTCATCAAGATATTTAGGATAAAAATATTCAATATAAGGAATTTGAACATTCTCTCCTTGGTCCATGATCATAGGAGGCTCATATAGTTTCAAGTGTTCAACATTAACCACATAATATATATGTATATATGGAGGAAAATCAAACCAGAAAGCATTATCACCAATCTTTTCCGAGATTATAAATGGACCATACTTGATTGGATAAATATTTTTACCTTCAACTTTAAGACGTTCTTTACTAATGTGTACACAAATTTGATCACCAACTTGGAAGCGATGATCAACTCAATGCTTTTCATGCCTATCCTTATGCTTGGCTTGACTCTTTTCCAACTGTTCTTGTACGACTTAATGAACCAATTGGATCTTCTAGATGAAATTCTTGGCTTTGTTTGCATCATTACGTCCATTCACCACTAAATCTTGCCCAAGAGTGAAGTTCAATTATCTAAGAGGATCCAAAATGCTCAAAAGTGATCCAGGAGGATCTAAAATGCTCAAAAATTGATTTATCATATTCTCTTGAAAATTACTTCATTGCGTAGAGCTCGAAGATAGCTTTCCAACAACACAAAAATCACCTCAAACGAAGTTCGTATGAAGAAGTTATGGCCGACCAAAGTTTTGGTCAAACATAGCAAAAGTCAAAGAAAGGGTGCCACATGGTAGGCCCACAGGCTTCCACATGGCCTGTCTGTACAAGTCTTACAACTGACATGATTCCATCATGTTGACATGGCAGCATGAGAGGCTATCATGTGTCACTCATTTTTGGCATTTTTAGGCACCCATGTGGACCAATAAAAAAGTACCATGTGTCACCCGTACGGTTGGCGTGGTAGGTGACAGGTGGTAGGTATAGTCAACATTCATATACTGACGTGTCAATGACTGGGAAGTGACATGGAAGAATGCTAACACAAGCAGGTGACTGTGCAGGAAGATGGACCAACCACAGAGTGGCACGTGGCACTCTTCGATTGGCCAAATTTGGCTAAGGGAATAAAAGTTTGTTGGGTAGAATGGGAATCAAACCCATGATCTATGGAGGAAGATTCCAACGACATCACACGCATGCTCCAACCATTATGCCAACTATACTACTTGTTATAACAAACCAAAATAATTATATTTAAACTTACAGTTGTATAACACTACATCTAAAAGGGGAGGATGTGGGGATTGGACCTGTGACCTCCACTCACATATTCCATCGACTTAACCACAAGATACTTACCATTGTGCCATGCATGTTGCTTGTTACAACAAAGCAAAAAGTATTATTAAATATTTATTGCCACATCATCGCAAAGAATGAGCCACAGTTTAAGCCACGCCCCTATATAAACCTAACTCTAAATGAGGTACGAGACATGGAAGTGCATGCCATAGAATTTCATGCCAAGTTCATATGATTGCATTTATTCACATGCAAGAGGTGCTTCAAGTTTTGGTTTTCCTCGTTTTGCATGCTATTGAGTTCTTTGAGGGAAGTATAGAGTGTTTATACTCATTTTTCTCATAATTCTAAGGGGAATCTAATGGTGATGTTAGTTCTATGTAAAAGTGCTATGTATGAAAGTATTATTACCATTTGTCGTGTATGAGACCCATAGTCTCATTATATGTGCAAACATGGGTATTTAAGCACCTGTTCAAAACATAGTCAATTTTATACTCATTTTTCTCAGACTTTCATGAGGAATTCAATGGTAACCTTTGTTTTTAGAATCGAGTAACATAATTGAAGGGTGTATTAAAATTTGGTATTGTAAGTCATCATTGTAAAAGAAGCATATTTGAGCATTAAAGAGCAGTCTCAGTAATTGGAAAGGGACCCAAAGACATAGCCCAAGATGGGTGAACTCCATTAACAAATTGTTATTGTGCCATTTGACCTATTGTTGATCTTCTTTTACTTCATTTTAGTACTTTATTTCTACAAGTTATTCATCAGTGTTATTGAAGTTTATGGATAAGTAAGACATTCACTTGTTATTTGCAAATAGTCAAAGACGATCTTCATTTTCTGAATTTGGTTGGATGTTTATGTGTATTTAAGAAATAATTGACATCTAAATATTTTCAAATCAAGTTGGTATTAGCGTTGGTTTGACATGTATTTTCAAGTGAATGCTTACGAGGTCCAAATCTAAGCGAGGTGAAGGAAAGATTGCAAGTTATAATCTTGAAATTAGTTAAAGGAGCTTCACTCGAAGAGGAAAGATGGCTTCACGAAGAAGGTTAGGTCCTTATGACTTTGAAGATGGTTTCTTTGAGGCATTTAGTTTAATTAAGGCTATGGTGGAAGAAATGTACGAGGATTGAAATAAGGCCAAGAGAGAAAGTACTTTGGTAAAAACTAAAGCAGTTAAAGAAGAAGGAGAAGGTGAAGAACCTCCAGATCGTCCTTCGTCTCCATCATCATCATCATCTTCCGATGGAAGTGAGAATTCTCATCATAAGAGGAAGAATCATTCTAAGAAGGCTTATCATTCTTATGATTTTCCTTTGTTAAAGATAGATGTAAAGTTTGATTTTCCTACTTATGATGGAGAGTTGAATACATAGAATTTGGATAATTGGGTCAAAAATATTGAAGTATATTGCAGGATACAAAAAATGATAGAAGACATTGTAAGGATACAATTGGATAATCTTCGCCTGAGCGACACAACTTTGATATGGTGGGAGAGTAGGAAATAAGTTGATCTTATTCAACATGGTAAAATCATTTCTTCTTGGATTGAATTTATGGTTGCATTAAGAAAACAATTTTGTCCATTAGCTTATATGCAAACATCAATGATTACTTGACAACATTTAAGACAAGGAAAAGGGAAAAATGTTCAAGCTTATACACATGAATTTAAGAGGAAGACATTGTCTTTGGGAATTCCATTACATACCCCTGAGACTCTTCTAAAGTATATTGATGGTATGTACTCATATATTCAACATACTATATTGATGTTTAATCCTACTAATATTGATGAAGTGTCAGTACAAGCTACACATCTTGAAGCCAACAAAGGAAACCATGTTGTTGAAGATGAGTTAGGGGAGCCACATGAATTCGAGAAGCAGTTGAAGAAAAAATGGAAGAGTAAGAAGACAACTACAATAAAGAAGGATGAAGAGAATAAGCTTGCATGTTCTCACTACAAGAAAGTACATGGTGATAAGCATTGTTGGAAGTTGTATCTAGAATTGAAACTGAAGTGGGCTTAGCCTAGGAAGGGTAAAAAGAAGACCACAACCATAATTCAAGATATTGGATCATCTTCCGAGGATGAAACCAAGGTTACAACTATAGGCATCAAAGGTAAATATTCTGTTGCAAGTTTCAATTCATGTACTTCTTTTGCAAAGGCTAATGTAATCCTTGATGGAAGGTAAAGAAATGGCCAAACCGAGGTCGTCAACAGAATGATCATGCATATCTTGTGCATGTACAATTCCAAGAATCTACGCACATGGGATGCGAGTCTTCCCTATGTTCAATACAATTACAATAGAGCCATACATAGCTCAACCAACCATATCCCCTTTTAGGTGGGGTTGGAATTTCAACCATTGGGTCCCATGGATGTTGCACTACCCCTTGCATCCACACAGGTAGAATCATCCCATGTGCAGACTGAAGCCAACAAAGCCACTCGATTCATTGAACAAATCCAACACATCCGCCAACAAGTTCAAGATATTTTGCAGAATTCCAATGCCAATTATAAGCAGCGTCATGATCAACATTAGGTGCCACACAAGTTTCAGGTGGGAGATAAATTTTGGTTACACTTGCATAAATAATGCCTTACAAGACCCCATCGAAAGCTTCGTCCACTTTGCTATTGACCTTACACCATCACCAAGGTTGTGGGTGACAATGATTTTGAGCTCAACATTCCCCCTTCCTTGGCTTGCACTTAGAGTTTAATGTGGACCTCCTTCGACCATACTTCCCACCCTTATTAAACACCTCAGAGATAGCAGAACAGTTGACACAAACATAGCTCAACCCTAACTGTATGGAACATGAATCCACTGATCATATCATGGACACACAGGTCAAGGGAATTCGCCAACAAAAGCTTCATCTTTATCGGGTTGTCAAAGCAATGCAACTCTTGCACCAAGGCAAGTGGCTCACCCGTGGCCAAATTCAACAGAAATTTCTTCATCTAATGGGGGAACTCAATGCAATGGAGACCATTGCTTCCTAAGGAGGGAGGATTGATCCAGGTGGACATCGGTGGCCACCCACCTCTTCCAGTTGGCTCACATACAAATTTCATCTCGGCAGTTACAGTTTTCATCTTGGCATTTTTTTTTCTATATTTTTGGGTCCTAAACTTCTAGGGTTGTTTTGAGGCCCTAAACAACATTTTTTGGGCCCGCAACAGTCACACAATATAAAAATTTAGAGTGTGATGACATAATGTATATTCCTTGGATAGACCTTTCCAATGGCCTATCGTGCGCCTAAAACAAAGATCATATGCAAACGTTACGACCCCGGGAAGTTGATGTACCAACTTACGCCATCGGGGCCCACATTAATTTTGGCGCTTCATCTCCTAGGGTTATGTTTTTGGATTTCTAGGGTTTTATGTTTACTCCTTGATGCTAAAAATGCATGGAGGCCTCATTTTAATGTGGTCATATGAATGCGTGTAGCCGCGAGATCTCTTCTCAGAGATTAGCTACCACCATTTGAGCAATCTTGTTTTCATTCTGCATTTTACAGTTTCAACAGATATCTTTATTGAATAGAAGTCAAGTTCCACTGTATCTCTGTTATTTTTATCTGTATATCTATGTTAATGTTATATATATGTGTTTCACTTCATTCCACTCATAAATCTGGATCATTGGAATTGTTTCCAAGATTATGAATTATGAAATCTTTATGCATGTTTTGGGCTTGAGTGCCTATGTATCTATGGTTTGTGGGGCAAAGTGCTTATGTATTTTTTCTTTGGGATGAAATTCCTATGTGATATTAGGGTAGAATGCATATCCTTGTAATCTGTATACACACTAGTATGGTGTTGTGCACTGAGGATAGTGCAAAAATAAGGGGGCGGGGATGTAACATGCCCAATTTTAATCCCGTAGATTATTATGTAATTGTGTAATTGTGAATCAGGTTGGTGAGATGGCGTGTTGGGGTGAAAAGAAATATTGAATTAATATGGCCAAAGGAAAAGTGATGTAATATGTAAACTTGGTAAAACATAATGATAAATAAAGATAATGTCGTTGTAGATGGACATGAACAGAGTAATGTGGGGCTAAGTATACATGAGAGGGAAGGGTGCAATGGTTCAAGGGGTATGGAAATGAAATATGCATGGGTATTAATCTCAACCCACCGTGTTCTAGAATTACCTTATGTATAAACCTTGTATTTTGTTTTGGAGTGTTTCTAAAGGAAATCATTGAATGGTAAGAGGGTGGGTGTGAGAACTCATTTTAAAAAGTTAATGTGAGCATGGGGCTGAGTACAATCCTCTTTAGGAGGAGTGTGAGTCAAGAAAGAAAGGGAAAGAGGAATTCGTATGGAAAAACATGACAATCAAGTAGTTGGGGGAGAACACGAGGTTGGGAAAACAACGAGAGAGTTTTGACACACATAAACGTCTAAGAAGAGATGGGAACTTACATAGTTTCGAGAGACAATGAGTGGAGAAATGAAATAGCTCTTGATGTGGGAGATGAAGAAGCAGGTTGTTAGGCCTGCATTCTAAAATCTGAGAGAGAGAGAGAGAGAGAGAGAGAGAGAGAGAGAGAGAGAGAGAGATTTCCCTCAGGGAGATCAACTATTGTTGATAGTTTCCTAGTAGTTGACATCCATGAAGTCCCCAATAGAGATATTATTTTCTTACCAAGCACACTAGAGCCCTGAAGGGAAGGGGGAATGCTTGAGGGACTGTAAGCAGTGAAGGGGGATCCCCTTCCTTGGGTTGTGTGAGTCGTGGGGAAGAGAGCTAGGTGGATTGAGATAGTTGTAGGAAGACTAGTTACCTTGGGAAGTGTTTGAATTGTGAGGGACATCCTCTTTTGTGGATACATAGCCTCGACTTGGGGGTGATATACTATTGAGATATGGATTAGAAAGTCCATGATTGGGAGGGACATTTGTCCCTGCAATCGGTCACACCCTTGTTATTTAAATATAATGGTTAAATATTTGTGTTATATTCTTGTTCATGTATTTAGTTGTTGTGTATGAGTACTCTAAGTTCAATATTTATATGATGTTATGAGTTATTATGATTTTTTTGTTTTTTTTGTTTTTGGGTTTTACATGCGCTATTAAATGCAGGATTGGTAGGCACATTGCACTATGTTTTCTAGTTTGTCATTAGTATCAGATCATAATTTTATGGTAGCACCTCAGAGAGGGTTTTGGGTGTGTTACATAGTATTTATGAGGCAACATAGCTATAATTGAGTGGCTTGTGCAGTGATGTGCCCAAAAAATGATCGTTATCCCTTTAGAATGCTCAATGGGGTCTCAATATTTGTATATCATGCATTCCTCATTGTATTTTTAGAAATCTAGTTAGTATAAGTTGTGTTTGATGTTGTACTAGGTTTGGTTTGGATTAAGCGATCACTAGATTTTCCAAACTCCATGAATTTTCAATCATTCTTTAGATTGAATTCAAGTTTGATGGATATGAGGTGAAGTGTTAAATGATTTTTATAGAAAAATAACCCTAATCATTCACTTCCTATCTTTCTTTGCATTCAATCTTGACAACCATATCATTCCCATTCATTAACCTTTCCCCATGACACAAGTTGGATTAGCTATTAGTTTAGATACTTAATTGGATTGTTCAAACAACTAGGTGGAATGATCTCTCACGGCAAGGTTAGAGGATCACACATATCCCTACCCACTTTTATTTTTTTGAAATTATGCTCTTGAAAATTCTACACATGTCCTAGAAGGTACTCTCTTATCATGGATAGTTTAGTTTTTTTAAAGACCTTGCAAACTATTAATACTTGCAATGAAATGCATTAGAAAAAAGAAAGAGAGTTAGTGACATTCATTGGATTGTAATAATAATACTTCAATATCTAGAGTAACATATGGGACAAGGTTGACTTTTAAAATTACACAAGTTCTAAGATATGTGATAAGATTTCAATCATTACTTAAAAAAATTGCTCATGCAAAGTGACAATGATCATTGAAAATAAGTGATTTTTAAAAACATGAATGACTTTATTCTAAAAATGCTTGTATTAAAGGTAGAGAACTTCCGTCAATTAAAAAAAACCTTAAAATATATTAAATTGGATACACCCAAATCCATCTATGCCTAAGAAAAATTAAGACAACATACAATCAAGAATCAAGGCAACATCCTCATAAATGAAGAAAGATAAAAAACAAGATAGGTTGCAAAGGCAACAAGTCCCTGCCTTTAATATGCAATTCTCATGAGGAATGTAGACTACAGAAAGACACAAAGAATGATCTGAAAGATGACAAGTGTTGAATATGAAAGATCAAAAGTGATGACTATGCAAGATGCAAAAAGGAGATTCAAACATGACTTGTTCGAATGAAAAATGAGCAGCACAACTTAAGAAACAATAGGAATACTAGAGCAACATTTAGGGTAAACATGTCATGGTGCAACTAGGTGAGGTGCAACTACATCATTTATATGTATTAACAATACCACCAAATTACTATTGGGAGAACCGCCCACATACTGGTTCTCATCACACTTTAATTCTATGGAAATGTTGGAACTCCCGAAACCTGGCAAGGCAAATCTGCCCTCACGCAAACAAGATACCTACCATCATGAATGAAAGTCTGAAGTGAGATAGCACACACAATTTAGAACTTCAGAGCAGTGACCACATTTAAGACAAGGAAAAGGGAAAAATGCTCAAACTTATACACATGAATTTAAGAGGAAGACATTGTCTTTGGGAATTCCATTACATACTCCTGAGACTCTTCTAAAGTATATTGATGGTATGCACTCATATATTCGACATACTATATTGATGTTTAATCCTACTAATATTGACGAAGTGTCAGTACAAGCTACACATCTTGAAGCCAACAAAGGAAACCATGTTGTTTAAGATGAGTTAGGGGAGCCACATGAATTCGAGAAGCAGTTGAAGAAAAAATGGAAGAGTAAGAAGACAACTACAATGAAGAAGGATGAAGAGAATAATCTTGCATGTTCTCACTACAAGAAAGTACATGGAGAGAAACATTGTTGGAAGTTGCATCCAGAATTGAAACCGAAGTGGGCTTAGCCTAGGAAGGGTAAAAAGAATACCACAACCATAATTCAATATCTTGGATCATATTCCGAGGATGAAACCAAGGTTACAACTATAGGCATCAAAGGTAAATATTCTGTTGCAAGTTTCAATTCACGTGCTTCTTTTGTAAAGGCTAATGTAATCCTTGATGGAAGGTAAAGAAATGGCCAAACTGAGGTCGTCAACATGATGATCATGCATATCGTATGCATGTACAATTCCAAGAATCCATGCACATGGGATGAGAGTCTTCCCTATGTTCAATACAATTACAATAGAGCCATACATAGCTCAACCAACCATAGCCCCTTTCAGGTGGGGTTGGGATTTCAACCATTGGGTCCCATGGATGTTGCACTACCCCTTGCATCCACACAGGTATAATCGTCCCATGCGCACATTGAAGCTGACAAAGCCACTCGGTTCATTGAACGAATCCAACACATCTGCCAACAGGGTCAAGATATTTTGCAGAATTCCAATGCCAATTGTAAGCAACACCATGATCAACATCAGGTGCCACACAAGCTTCAGGTGGGAGATAAATTTTGGTTGCACTTGCATAAATAACTCCTTACAAGACCCCATCGAAAGCTTTGTCCACTTTTCTATTGACCTTACACCATCACCAAGGTTGTGGGTGACAATGATTTTGAGCTCAACATTCCCCATTCCTTGGCCTGCACTTAGAGTTTAATGTGGACCTCCTTCGACCATACTTTCCACCCTTATTGGACACCTCAGAGATAGCAGAACAATTGACACAAACATAGCTCAACCCTGACTGCATGGAACATGAAGCCATTGATCATATCGTGAACACACAGTTCAAGGGATTTCGCCAACAAAAGCTTCATCTTTATCGGGTTGTCAAAGCAATGCAACTCCTGCACCAAGGCAAGTGGCTCACCCGGGGCCAAATTCAACAGAAATTTCTTCATCTAATGGGGGAACTCAATGCAATGGAGACCATTGCTTCCTAAGGAGGGAGGATTGATCCAGGTGGATATCGGTGGTCACCCACCTCTTCCAGTTGTCTCACATACAAATTTCATCTCGGCAGTTACAATTTCCATCTTGGCATTTTTTTTCTATATTTTTGGGTCCTAAACTTCTGGGGCTGTTTTGAGGCCCTAAACAACAATTTTTGGGCCCGCCACAGTCACACAATAGAAAAATTTAGAGTGTGACGACATAATGTATATTCCTTGGATAGACCTTTCCAATGGCTTATCGTGCGCCTAAAACAAAGATCATATGCAAACGTTATGAACTCGGGAAGTTGATGTACCAACTTACACCATCGGGGCCCACATGAATTTTGACGCTTCATCTCCTAGGTTTAGGTTTTTGGATTTCTAGGGTTTTATGTTTACTCCTTGATGCTAAAAATGCATGGAGGCCTCATTTTAATGTTGTCATATGAATGCGCGTAGCCGTTAGATCTCTTCTTAGAGATTAGCTACCACCATTCGAGTAATCTTGTTTTCATTCTACATTTTACAGTTTCAACATATATCTTTATTGAATAGAAGTCAAGTTCCACTGTATCTCTGCTATTTTTATTTGTATATCTGTGTTAATGTTATATATCTATGTTTCATTTCATTCCACTCATAAATCTGGGTCATTGGAATTGTTTCCAAGATTATGAATTATGAAATCATTATGCATGTTTTGAGCCTGAGTGCCTATGTATCTATGGTTTATGGGCCAAAGTGATTATGTATTTTTACTTTGGGATGAAGTTCTTGTGTGATATTAGGGTAGAGAGCCTATCCTTGTAATCTATATATACACTAGTATGGTGTTGTGCACTGAGGACAGTGCAAAAATAAGGGGGCGGGGATGTAACATGCCCAATTTTAATCCTGTAAATTATTATGTAATTGTGAATTAGGTTGGTGAGCTGGTGTGTTGGGGTGAAAAGACATATTGAATTAATATGGCCAAAGAAAAAGTGATGTAATATGTAAACTTGGTAAAACATAATGATAAATAAAGATAATGTTGTTGTAGATGGACATGAACAGAGTAATGTGGGGCTAAGTATACATGAGGGGGAAGGGTCCAATGGTTCAAGGGATATGAAAAGGAAATATCCACGGGTATTAATCTCAACCCACCGTGTTCTAGAATTACCTTATGTATAAACCTTCTGTTTTGTTTTGGAGTGTTTCTAAAGGAAATAATTGAATGGTAAGAGGGTGGGTGTGAAAAGTCATTTTAGAAAGTTAATGTGCGCATGGGGCTAAGTACAATCCTCTTTAGGAGGAGTGTGAGTCAAGAAAGAAAGGGAAAGAGGAATTCGTATGGAAAAACATGACAATCAAGTAGTTGGGGGAGAACACGAGTCTGGGAAAATAGCGAGAGAGTTTTGACACACATAAACATCTAAGCAGAGATGGGAACTTACATAGTTTCGAGAGACAATGAGTGGAGAAATGAAATAGCTCTTGATGTGGGAGATGAAGAAGCAGGTTGTTAGGCCTGCATTCTTAAATCTCAGAGAGAGAGAGAGAGAGAGAGAGAGAGAGAGAGAGAGAGAGAGATTTCCCTCAGGGAGATCAACTGTTGTTGATAGTTTCCTAGTAGTTGACATCCATGAAGTCCTCAATATAGATATTCTTTTCTTACCAAGCACACTAGAGCCCTGAAGGGAAGGGGGAATGCTTGAGAGACTATGAGCAGTGAAGGGGGATCCCCTTCCTTGGGTTGTGCGAGTCGTGGGGAAGAGAGCTAGGTGGATTGAGATAGTTGTAGGAAGACTAGTTACTTTGGGAAGTGTTTGGGTTGTGAGGGACACCCTCTTTTGTGGATACATAGCCTCGACTTGTGGGTGATATACTATTGAGATATGGATTAGAAAGTCTATGATTGGGAGGGACATCTGTCCCCTGCAATCGGTCACACCCTTGTTATTTAAATATAATGGTTAAATATTTGTGTTATATTCTTGTTCATGTATTTAGTTGTTGTGTATGAGTACTCTAAGTTCAATATTTATATGATGTTATGAGTTATTATGATTTTTTTCTTTATTTTCTTTTTGGGTTTTACATGCGCTATTAAATGCATGATTGGTAGGCACATTGCACTATGTTTTCTAGTTTGTCATTGGTATCAGATCATAATTTTATGGTAGCACCTCAGAGAGGGTTTTGGGTGTGTTACATAGTATTTTTGAGGCAACATAGCTATAATTGAGTGGTTTGTCAAGTGATGTGCCCCAAAAATGATCGTTATCCCTTTAGAATGCTCAATAGGGTCTCAATATTTGTATATCATGCATTCCTCATTGTATTCTTAGAAATCTAGTCAGTATAAGTTGTGTTTGATGTTGTACTAGGTTTGGTTTGGATTAAGCGATCACTAGATTTTCCAAACTCCATGAATTTTCAATCATTCTTTAGATTGAATTCAAGTTTGATGGATATGAGATGAAGTGTTAAATGATTTTTATAGAAAGATAACCCTAATCATTCACTTCCTATCTTTCTTTGCATTCAATCTTGGCAACCATATCATTCCCATTCATTAACCTTTCCCCATGACACAAGTTGGATTAGCTATTGGTTTAGATACTTGATTGGATTGTTCAAACAACTAGGTGGAATGATCTCTCACGGCAAGGTTAGAAGATCACACATATCCCTACCCACTTTTATTTTTTTGAAATTATGCTCTTGAAAATTCTACACAATTCTACACATGTCCTAGAAGGTACTCTCTTATCATGGATAATTTAATTTTTTTGAAACCTTGCAAACTATTAATACTTGCAATGAAATGCATTAGAAAAAAGAAAGAGAATTAGTGACATTCACTGGATTGTAATAATAATACTTCAATATCTAGGAGTAACATATGGGACAAGGTTGACTTTTAAAATTACACAAGTTCTAAGATATGTAATAAAATTTCAATCATTACTTAAAAAAATTGCTCATACAAAGTGACAATGATCATTGGAAATAAGTGATTTTTAAAAACATGAATGACTTTATTCTAAAAATGCTTACATTAAAGGTAGAGAACTTCCACCAATTTAAAAAAAACTTTAAAATATATTAAATTGGATACACCCAAATCCATCTATGCCCAAGAAAAATTAAGACAACATACAATCAAGAATCAAGGCAACATCCTCATAAATGAAGAAAGATAAAAAACAAGACAGGTTGCAAAGGCAACAAGTCCCTGCCTTTAATATGCAATTCTCATGAGGAATGTAGACTACAGAAAGACACAAAGAATGATCTGAAAGAAGACAAGTGTTGAATATGAAAGATCAAAAGTGATGACTACGTAAGATGCAAAAAGTAGATTCAAACATGACTTGTTCGAATGAAAAATGAGCAGCACAACTTAAGAAACAATAGGAATACTAGAGCAACATTTAGGGTAAACATGTCATGGTGCAACTGGGTGAGGTGCAACTACATCATTTATATGTATTAGCAATACCACCAAATTACTATTGGGAGAACCGCCCACATACTGGTTCTCATCACACTTTAATTCTATGGAAATGTTGGAACTCCCGAAACCTGGCAAGGCAAATCTGCCCTCACGCAAACAAGATACCTACCATCATGAATGAAAGTCCGAAGTGAGATAGCACACACAATTTAGAACTTCAGAGCAGTGACCATAACAACATTAGGGGCTTCCAGTGAGCCACGTGATGAGCTTGGATGAGTGAAGAAGACCATAGCACGAGATGATGTAATTCATCGGGCCATGCTCTCTAACGCACAATGCACCTCACCTGCTATTTTTTCAACGTGTGATCATCACTTGTAAGCAACTTTAAAATAAATACCATAAATGTTTTATGATTAAAAATAAAACAAATGTGAACCTTTTGAGAAATGCTTGAAAGGTGTACAAATTTTTTTATAGTAACATGTACATGAATAAGTGAGCTCTAATCTATAGAATGGCATATTTTATAACTGGAAAATTGTGCATGTGCCACATCTGGCACAACTATTGAATTAAGACGTGCCTCACTCCTCACACCTTAATTAAGTAAGACGTGCCTCACTCCTCATGCCTTCTCTCTAGCCTAGTGCTCCCTTCTAGGAAACCTTCGTTCATAGATCAATGCCACGTAGGTACTGTTTCAGTGGCAAGGAAATTGCTGTGTCAATCTTGTCAATAAGGAACGGACACATTCTATATTTGGTCAATTAGGAATTAGGAATTAGGAATTAGGAATTAGGAATTGACACATTTTCACCCAGACTTAGGTAACTCAACTAGCTTTCAGTTTATTAGATCATTCAAGGATATAAAAGAAATATGTGTTTCTTGAGTGGGCCTAATGATTAAGAACATGTGTTTCCTCTTATGAGGTTACAAGCTCAAATCCAGAGGGGGGTAGGGTATGTATACCTCCGTAGACTTTACCAGTCAATTCCCTGGATGGAGGGGGTCCCTTGTCCCACAAACAAGGGGGTCTCATACACCAATTTACCTTAAAAATAGATTATTATATACAGCAAACGTTTGTCTACATTTGTCTATGCATTTCACTGGAAAATTACAAGCTAAGAATAATGAAAGACAATACAAACAATGAAAGACAATCAATTATGCAATGTTTTTTTTTTATATATTAGCCAAATATACTATCTCAGCATGATGGAATTATGGTATGCAAGTTTACAGATGTTCTATTCCAATAATTCCGCTGGACTTATGGCTGATATTTCCCACATATTAGCTCTCATCCCTATTGCCTTATAACTCATATATAATGTATATATCCGGGTTGGAATTCAATTTATAGAAATTGTGCCATGGACAACAAAGAAAGAGAGAGAGGCTATGAAATTGGACCCTTAATTCAGGTAGGATGAGGTTCCAACCCTCATTGCACAAATTTATCTTGTAAAGGGCACTGGGTTGGTGGATATAAGAGAGTATTTGATTATGTCTCAGAGGCGTTTTTTGCATACAGGTGGGAGAAATGCGTTAGGTTGTTAAAAGATAAATAATATAAAATAAAAATATTACAAGAATCTATTGAATAATTTTCTTTAATATTTATCTTTACTATAACTAAGTTATTGCAAGATTATTCATCCCAAAATTTTGTACGTCTTTGTTTTGAATAAGGTTTCTACAGGTTTCATGAGAGTCAAGGATTCATAACTCCGATCCTAGTCTGAGAGGTGACAACAGTGGAATTTGCAAAGCAACCCAACCAAGTGGAAGAAGGGTTTAGGAGGTGGAATTTTCAAAGCAACCCAACCAAGTGGAAGAAGGGTTTAGGAGGTGCACATCGAGTTTACCAATCGGGGTAGGAGCCGAGGAAGGCCTAGCAAAGGAAAATGAAGGGAGTTGCAAATCACCCAATAGCCAACCAAATTGCATCTTGAAAAGTAGGCATGGTGCTTCTTCATTGTTAACTAGAGGTGACAACAGTGGAATTTGCAAAGCAACCCAACCAAGTGGAAGAAGGGTTTAGGAGGTGGAATTTTCAAAGCAACCCAACCAAGTGGAAGAAGGGTTTAGGAGGTGCACATCGAGTTTACCAATCGGGGTAGGAGCCGAGGAAGGCCTAGCAAAGGAAAATGAAGGGAGTTGCAAATCACCCAATAGCCAACCAAATTGCATCTTGAAAAGTAGGCATGGTGCTTCTTCATTGTTAACTGCCACATGCAAAAATTTGTTTTAAGCTTAACTAACTTATAAAAAAATTGCAGGAAAAATTGTTGAGTGGCCTTTTGATAAAAGGACTTACCTTGGTGGACCTCCACCTTGAAACCTCCAGTTGCAGATGGCCAGCATGTCAGACAATGGAAACATGTGACAAGGTAATCTGAAAAACAAAATCATGTAATCTGAAAAACAAAATCATCAGGTCACATAATTTTCATTTTCATTTTAAATTTATAGATGTTTTGCATCAATGTTTTTATTATGCAAATTTAAATTTTTACAACATGTTATTTTATAATTTAAACTTGCTATCTTTCTAAAAATATTAGAAAATTTTCATATTTATGATAGCATTGGAAGTTCTTATTAATATTTTGGTAAGACTTTTCTAGCGTGAATGAATAATAATATTACTTAGTAAATGTAATGGAGGGGACTTGAGAGAAAATAGAAAGGAATTGGATAAAAGAAAGGTGAAGGAATTTATGGACAAAAAGAAAGGAGAAAGGTCTTAAGGAGCAGCTAGCTACAGATTCATAATGTGCATGCAATGCGCATATGATCTCAATTGAATATTTAGTTCTGCAAGAGCAAAAGGAAACTTCAACAACGAAAGGGAAGGGAGTGGAATGGAACTCTCTTCCTACTACCAGCCAGAAGAAAGGGTAGGCATTCAAGACCAGGAGTTACCAAATATAAACTGTCCAAGCATTTTCAAGCCTTGACATGGTGAGGTTTCCAAAGCCCAGATGTCGCATAACATGTGAGACAACGAAACACCATATGTCCCGTAGCATGTGAGGGGGAGATGTCCCATAGCATGATGATACATTATTGCAAAAATATATAAATTTGCAAAGCTTACGATAAAACATTTAATGTCAAAAGTAATGCTAGATTTATTTCTAGCATTACTTGATCTAGACAAAAATTACAAAGAAAAATGGGCTTTAACCAAATAATGTGGGGTTTGCCTCTAGATGAGACCAAATAAGGCTTCCAAATTTTTTCTTAATTAGAAAATATATTTCAAAGTATTTGATTGATAAAGAAAAAGTGTAAATTTTTTCTTGGTTAGAAAATATATTTCAAAGTATTTGATTAATAAAGAAAAAGTGTAGGATGAAAAACTTTGGATAAATATTTCAAATATATGTATCGGACGATTTAAATCTGGACAAAATTTTTATTTTTTGTTGTTTAAATTGTATTTCTGAATGTATAAATGGATTCAACATGCTGAAAAACCCCTGTGGCACTCTGATTATACAAACTTAGCCAGTCAAATCTTGAGATCCAACCATTCCTCACCAAATTTCAGACAAAATCAAAAGAAAAAAATCGCCCAAAGACAATAAAAAAATAGAACATGTAGACTTATAATTAAGGTGTGAAAGAAGGTACAGTGAAACCAACCTGATCTATTCAAATATTTAAAAAAAAATCTAAAAAGTGATATATTATAAAAAAGCGGGTTCTTTTTAATAATTCTCACTTGCATTGAATTCTTGTGACCCCTTCTCCAAAAAAAATGATAAAAAGTTGAATCGTGTGATTTTTTTTAAAAGATAATAAAAAGTTAATATAAAAGGAAAAACAGTTTTTTTTTTAAACTAAATAATAAATAATAAAATGTAATTTTTTAAATAATTTAAAATTTTAAGTATAATATGCAGTTATACTCACACTCATATAAATGAACACACTCTTATAAATGAAGATATATTTATACTTATATAAATTAATTTATATAAATATAATATGCACATATACTCTTAGAAATGAACATATATTTATACTTGTGACTATTGTATTGCTTTGTTTAATTTAAATTCTTAAATGGTATATTTATTCATATGTTCTTCAATTCAATCGCGTTTTGCAGGCATTGTAACACCGTAGTGATCATCGTATATAATTTCCCGCCCTGGGAAATGAAGAGTTGCTCTCGATTGCACTGGCGTCCATCTATTTTATATTATATAGATTTGGCTCAAGGATAAATGCTATTACATAGTATTTTCTGTTCATAAAAGTGTTACAGTACATATTGCTTTATATTATATTTGTGCTGAACCATGAGAGTTCGTGGCAGATTTTATCTTCTTATTCTTGGTTATGGCGACTTGTAAACGAAGAAATAAAAATGGATCCATTTCAACAATTCCACATGAAATTGAATCTTTCATGTTTCTCTTCCCATTTCCAAATCTTAAATATTTCAATGCTATCCATTAATCTGTTATTAGTCCCTGCCGTAGGCATAAAGAGACTTTAGCGATTGATAAATCGTTGCTCTGACATTAGTTTGTGTATTGACCAGAAATATTTCGCTATTATCTATTGTTGGAACAAGAGAAGTGAAAATATCGATTTTTATATAATAAAAAGTATCATGTTTATCAAGATTTGATTGGACAACGGATTGGAGGTCTTATTGCCGCCTTCACTATTCCCAATGTAAAATATGTTTGCATTTCCAAAGTATTTGGTAGTATATGGTATTTTTGAATCATAAATTTTGTTATGCATTCGTGGAACGTGGATTAATGCTAGCATTAGTTCGAATGTTTCCCCTTAGCATTTTCTGTTGGGTTGAATACATTCTCCACAATATTGCTATGTCTGATTTATGCTTTATTGTTGCGTGCTTTGAGAGAACAGTCCTGCCACGTTGCATCTTTTCTTAAATGCTTGCACAGGCCTACGCCCTTCGATGGTCCTTACTGTTTTAACTGTTTACTTAAGAGCTCTGCCAGTCTTAAATGTTTATTGTACAAATGCCTTGCAATATAGTTTTGTTCATGGCCGACATCCCTGCTCTTGTGCTCCATCCTTGTTCGATGTTTCGTTCCATGATTCTGGTTCTTGTTTGATTCAACTTTGCAAAGTTGAGGTCCTGCACTTGCAGTTCGATCTCTTCGTGGTTGTTCACTGGTTTGTTGTTCTTCAACTTTGCAAGCTGTTGGACCTGTTGTTGCGGTTTGCATTTTTTGGGGCACTGAGGTCTTCTCATCCTTTGTTGACGGGTAAGTTTCCCTGTTCTTGGTGATTTTCAATATTCTGTTCCAGACCATTTTTGTCTGTGCTCTTAGTTTCTGTTCCTGGAAACAATGAGTCTTCATATGACGGATGTCGCATCCATAGTTTTTCCGAAAATTGCAATGCAGAGGGTTTTACGAAAAGTAGTTGGGAGCTATCAGAAGATGGAACCATCGGGTGGGGTATAGACATAGTGTATGCTTCTACTCTGTGGGCCGAAAAACTGCGTCTGCATGTTTTCTTTCTGCTGAGTTAAGTTATGGTTTTATTTTTTTGCGGTTTTTCTTCTATTTGGTTCAGTTTCCAGTGTCAGTCTATTTTCTTCTCATATGCTATGGGAACTAGGGGGATTCAAGTTGAGAAGAAGAAGGTTTAAAGATACATATGGGGGTTGGTGCACTATTTTGTTTTTCATTTTTATTTTGCTAGTTTTTATTTTTTGCCTGTGCTTTTCTCTGTTTTGATAGAAACTGAAAGTATCCAGAAAACAATTTCAAAATGATAGTTGAAAAGATGAAAGAGGTAATAGATGTTGAGTCGTATGAAAAAGATACACAGTCCATTGTACATGACAACATTGACGTGATTTTGCATAGGAATGACCTTTTTAGATTGGATGCATTCTCGTATACTGTTGGGAATTGCCTTTTGATACATTCCAGGTTCTATTGCATTTCCGGTATTCGTCGATCGAGCTGTGCAATGGATTGATAGATTATTTTTTGGCCTGTTTTAAAAATGGCGATGTTGAGGCTTTGCAGTCCTATGAATACGAACTGGAATCTGATTTTCTTCGACAGTTGCATGGAATACATGATGTGGCTACATATTTTTCAAAGATGCGGTTGTCTACATCTCCATTTCTACCTGCACATTAGAGGGGACTTTGGGGAGATAGATTTTGTATTCAGTGGTTGTCTAACTGGTTGAATATATCAGTTGGCATATGGTCATTGACAAGAAAAACAAGATATCTACTATTCAACAAAACTGCATCTGACAATCCATATTGCATCTTGTTCGATGATGTCGATGCCCTCAGTGGCCATTATGAACCACTGATGTACATAAAAATGTCCATATGCAATATAGAAGGTCCTTGTATCTACTTGTCCATTATTTGCAAAGACCTTCAATCACAATGGAAGCAAATTTTGGATGGCATAGATTGCTATGGTTTACAGCTGGCAACAAATGTCGTGTCTAGCTGTGGAGATAGTCTGTTTAATGCAATTTGTTGTTTGGTAGGAGCCGAGTTCGATGTTCAGTCGCTGCGTCTTTACACTGTACAGTGCTTTTGCAATGAGATTATAGGCGACAACGAATAGGCTTTTAGGTGCTTGCATCAACACCTTTGCCCATATCTTGTGGAAAATATGTCGACAGTTGGAAGTTGGCAGGAATACCTTGTGAACATGGTGCTTCCATATGAAGAAGGGAATATGGAGGGTTGCAGATTCTGTTTGCAATGGCTGTCTATGGTATTCAGGGTGAAGATCCAGGTTTGGTCGGCCTCGCCAGCTGGTACTGTCCATTCCTGGGTTACCGATTCAAATTACGATCGAACAATTCACATCCTGTCGTTGAAAACAGATACAACATATATCCATTATGAACCTTTGCTTGGAGATATCGGTAGTTCAGGGTTGAGTGTGCATGCCACCCAAACGACATCGAATCTTCATATGCTTGGAATGTTTTTTAGTCAAAACAAGAGTCCTCCCGGTTGCGATATGTGCAGATAGGGCTTGAACAAAAAAAACATGCGTAGAATTCATTTCAGTTGTGATGAGGCCATAAAGGGCTTAAACAAAAAACGTAGAGTAAGTTATCACAATATGAAAAAAATTATTCGTCAAATTCGTTCGACTTCTGATAAACAAATAGAGGCCTTGAAAAAAAACCGTAAAATAGTTTATGAGAAACTGGGTGAGAGTGAAATTCATCCCAATTGCCATCAGGTTATCCCACCCTTGGGCAAGAAACGTAGAGTAAGTTACCACAGCTTGAAAAAGGTCATGCGCGAGAGAAAAAAATACATTGCTACACTTCCTTTTAGAGAGAAACTCACATATGACAATGTAAAGACATTTGTTCATGCAGAACATAACATAAACATGTGCGGTTGCATATCCCAGAATGGTCATGGAACTGTAGTAGTTCATGGTGTGCATGAAAAACAGGAAACAGTTTCTACCCATACTTCCTTGCAAAAAAAAAATGCAAGAGAGACCTACATGAAACAAATGAAAGACACTCCTTCCATTGCATGTGCAATTTGTGAACAATTGAATTTTCAAAAAACAACAAGTCTTTCACGCCTGATTTCCAAGCATAATACCTCCGGCTGACAGCCCACGATAAACCATTTTCTAGTGAGAAAGTTTTTCTTCCATGCAAACGATCGCTTGAAAATGGAAAACTGCCACAGTTTGCAACCCCTGACCGAATAAGATGTAATACACCACTAGCAGATGTAAGTGCACTTACGGAACTTGAGGAGAGACTTGTCTCTCTGCGAATTGCATTTGCTCAAATCAGACGGGCTTAACATGATCAATTATTAATGTGTCTGTTCAGCTAGATGTTGTGCAAAAAGCGTTTCCATAGTTCATTAACAATACAATTACAATCATTGTGGCTCTAAAAAGACACTTGCAATACAAAAATATGTATCAGACAGGCAAAGTGCATGTGCATGTTGTTATGAAAGCATTAAAGGAACTATGTTCTAGGGCCCCATACAAAGCAGAGAACATTTGTATAAATGCCGACTGGAACAGTGTTCTCGCAGAAGAACATGGCAACTTTGTAGAGACTCTCGAAAATCCTAGTGATTCTGATACAAGTGATGAATCAGAGATTGAAACACCTACTGAAACATTGGTTCATGGATTCATTGATTCACAGTGCATTCGTGACTTGCAAGACAAAATTGTGCACCTGGCAAGGGGCATCGTCCACTTGGAATATTCAAGGAAAAATTTGCTGAGAAAATGAACTTTCCAACACTGTTCTACAGAGATCCACGTGGCATTGATATTACAGAACGATTCAGTTATCATAAAATAGTCCAATGGGAGTTACTACATTCAAGCAGTTACTTCTCCTGTCACATAACAAATTTGTTTTTCAAAACAATGCGCATAATAATAGAGCAAGTTTTGTCCTGCAAGTGGGTCTGAATAAGAAAAGGCCAGTTACAAGGAAGAAAGTTGTTGGCCAAGGATGTGAAGTACAAAGTAAACCTAGAAGAAATTCTGAAATCTGATATTGGATACATAGATTTCAAGAATATCTGCACCTCTCCTGACTATTTGCAAAAATAAAAATAAAAAAAATTGCAATGATTCGGCAATTAGGGATACCAAGTGCAGAGCATTGCTGGGATCCATTGGTGGATGCCATTTCTGACCTGCATAGTAACAGAAAATGTAAAAAAGAAACCGATACACTGGAAAATAACGACATTGACTACCTCATAAGAAAAGACCCAGTGACATGTACTTGATACTATAGACATAGAATAAATGCTTTGAGACAATTGATATGCCATGATGAAACATTTTTCAGAAAAATATCGGACTACTTTTTTGTGACTGAATTCCAGAATAGGGGAAATGAGCATGACCACACACTGTTGTGGATAGAGGGTGCACCAGTCTATGGAGCTGATAAGAATTTAGAGATTGAACAATTTGTGGATAAATACATAACATGCAATACAGATCATTTGGAACCAGACCTTGCAAAAGTCCATAGACATTATCATACAAGAAGTTGTAGAAAACGAAAAATCTCACATTGCATATACAACTTTCTCGTTCCGCCAATGAGAGCTACAAGAATCATAGAGCCAATTAGTTTAGAGGACTATGTTGTTGTTGAGAAATATAAATCCTTGTTCGCATTTCTAGAACAAGGAGGATTTGACGAAATGATGAGATTTTATGCCTTCTTGACACAGGTAAATCTATCAGAATATGAGTACATCCAAGCCATACAAATAACGCTTAGGCAACCAACACTTTTCCTTAAACGAAAACTCTCCCATATTTGGAACAACAGTTTCTCCAAGGACATGCCAGTTATGTGGAAAGAAAATACAGATGCACAGTACGTGATGAATGCATATGCTGCAACATCCTACTGCACCTCGTATATGACGAAGATTGACAAATCTATGACATCTACATTCAGAAAAATACACAAAGAACACGAAAGAAGTCATATTGATGCCATACAAATGATACCCACCCTTGGAAATACATTTTTCAATCTTCAACAAATGTCTGCTCAACAAGCAGTTCACATTTCCCTTTCTTTGCCCATCACTTGTAGTTCAAGAAAAATGTGTCTTCATAAACACATCTCCACTTGAAAAACACACATTTATGCTTAAACCATCGATTTTGTTGCAACAAGAACCTGACAATTCAGAGTACGTCATATGTCGCTCTATTATTGATTATTACATCCAACGTCCATCTCCTATTAGACATATCTTCTTAGCAGAATTCGTATCGCATTACAAAAAAAATGGGACACCCATATCAAAAAGAAAAAAACCTTGTGTTTTATGGTTTTTCAAATACAATAAACATTGTGACTATGAAAACTATTGTAGAGAAAAACTATTGTTGTATGTTCTGTTCCATGAAAACGAAGAGACATTAATACATAACTTCTCTACATGGGAGGCTGCGTATGTTGCCTTTGAGAATATAGTGCATATCAATGAAGCTAGATTTACCTACAATGTTAATCCAACATGGGGCGATCTCGAAGTTGCACTTAATGACCTAGAAAACCCTGGTGATCATGATGAGACATTCAGAAACCCAAAAACAACCAGAACTCCTTCCGAGTCCTATGAATTACAAGCGGATTTTCCTCGTCCTCCAGTTGATGAAAGTGAAAAACGTATCAACCTTGGTTGTCAAGTTACAAAACATCCTTTCCTGATTGAAAATAATGAATACCACAAAATAAGACATATGTTGAATCGCGAACAACAAACAATTGTAAAGGACATTTCCCTTAAAAAACGGTTGAACATGAACAATCTTGTGCACGTGTTCCTTTCAGGCGGAGCAGGAATAGGCAAGACATTCACAGCTAAAGCATTGTTCCAAATGATTATACGAATCTATGATTCAAATAATTGCTTTGATCCTATGAAACCAAAGGGCCTAATAGTTGCATACACAGGAAAAGTTGCATACAATGCTGGTGGAACAACAGTGCACTCTGCATTTTTAATGCCTTTTAACAAGTCACAGTTTCTTCCACTTAGCAAGGAAATGTTGGATACATTATCTAAGCTTTACGAGGAAATCCAACTTGTCTTTATAGATGAAGCATCTATGATTGACAGTCAGTTCTTGTATTCCATTGACAGTCGACTAAGAAGCATAAAACATGTGCATACCAAATACTTTAGAAACATTGACATGATCTTCTGTGGTGATCTTTACCAGGCACAACCCATCCAATATTCTTTGATATTTGAACAACCTATCGTTAACATGGAAAAAATGACCCATGACTTCTAGAGAGACAATATTAAAATCTTTGAGTTGCATACTACAATGCGCCAGACAGATGAAACATTCATTGCAATTCTGAATAGAATGTGCACAAACAATCAAACATATGATGACTTGACCTATATAAATTTGAGGTTCTTATGACCTGCACCAACAGATCCAACGTTCCCTTACCTGTTCTATAGAAATAAGGATGTTGCAAAGAATAATAGCCACATGCTGTCGCTCATGGGTGGCGATGATATCATCATCAATTCGATTGACTTGGAAGAAGACAACCATGGAAATGTCCCACATCATGAACATTCAGTCACTTTACCTTTGCACCTTGCACTGAAATTAGAAATGCTAGTTGAAATATATGCCTGTAACTATGATTCACAGGATGGCTTGGTGAATGGTGCAGATGGAATATTGAAAGGCTATACGAAGACAAAAAAAGTAGATGTCCTTTGGATTAAGTTCCATGAACCGCATATAGGAAAGTGACAAGCAAGCAAGTTGTCTTATCTATATAATTCAAACACTGCAAGCGATTGGACTCCTATTTTGCAAATATCAAAGCCAGTATCGACATCAGCAAAGACAGGTCGACTGAAGATTCACAAATAGTTTCTGATTAAACTTGCATGTGCACGTATAGTCCACAGATCACAAGGCCTAACACTTGATAATGTTTCATTTCAACCTGCTGGAATTCAGATACATGGACTTGTATACACAACACTATCCCGTGTCAGAAGAATAGACTCCTTGTATTTACTAAGTCCTCTGACAAAAAATAACTTCAGAGTGAAACAAAAATTTGATATTGAGATGGAACGACTGAGGACCACCGCAAAATGGCAACTGCATTATGATTACCAATCCATACAAATAAATTCATCTGTATCAATACTCTTGCTTAACACACGCAGCTTAAATGCACACATGGATGATATACTGAATGACTATGATTTAATGCAATTCGATATTCTGTGCTTGCAGGAAACACACATAGAATTATGCATGCAGAACAAAAAATTCCCAAATCACAATTGCATATCAAGTTACATTACACATGGGGTGATGATACTGGTGAAAAAACATGTACCAATTTTGGACCACATACATATCGAAGAAAATAATGTTGAACTGGTGCTTGCCAAATTTTTTTCCCATGGAACAGAAGTTGCAATACTAAATCTGTACATTTCTCCCCATGCAACATTCTCCAACATAGTAAATGTTATTTCCAATGCATTGGACGATTTCCATCTGAACGGATCCATTGTACTTGTAGGAGACTTCAATATTGACATGCTACAAAACAATGGCAGAACAAAAGAATTGCAAAACTACATGTGCAAATACAATCTGTGGTTTCTTCTGAACAACACAGCCCATCTGCAAAACACACTTATTGACCATGTCTGGTCCAATGTGCCCATTTTTCAATACAATATATTTGTCTTAGACACATATTGGTCTGATCACGATATGATTGGTATTGCACTTGAATTATGACATATACATCAAACTTATTGCAAAATCATTTTTCTATGTTTCAAAGCATATATCTATCCCTGATTTCTACACATAGCGTTCTGATGAGCATACAAATGGTCTTCTACTCTAATTATAAAATATACATTGTGTAAAAAAAGAAAAAATAAGGTACATCCTCAAAAAAACTATTTGACTCTATTCATCTTATTCAATTTTTTTTTTTGGTATATATGTACATAGTAGTTGTCTTTTTCTTAACATCTGAGCTTATGTTCATATCCCTTTTGTTTTGTACTTTTGTTGATAGAAACATAAAGGAAAACTAGAAGGCGCAAAGAACTCCTACCCAGAGATGTACACGAATCAATGCAAAGGTGCATTCCTTTTCTGCCTCTGTTCCATAGTAAATATTTTTTCCTTTACTTTCTTTGAATTTGTCAAACTTGTTTGCAGGTATGTTTTTTTCTTTTTCTTTTTTCTTGCGCCAAAAAGCCACTATGCTGCACGTCCTCCATCCAACAAAACTGCAATGTTGAGACAAACAACTCGCAAGTCCATTTGTCAATACGTATATCGCCCAACTATAATTGCTATTTGTAGGACACAGAACATTAGAGGCACAATGTGCAGCTCGCAAGTGCGCGATCCAAATAAGTGGTTAAGTATGGAATAAGGGATCTGTGCATCATAAGCAATTTGTAGGGCACCAAACAATAAAGACCCATTTCTAACCCCACCAACCCGACAACGCGCGATGCACAAACTGTACATGCTCTATAAATTCTCAGCCACCCGGCAAGTCCGCTTGTCAATTTGTATATCGCGGAACTGTATGTGCTATTTGTAAAACACAGAATAATAGAGGCTTAGTTTTTGACCCCTCCCGTCCGAGAACCCACAAGTATGGAATGCGATATCGGTACACGATCTATAAAATCTCATGTCCATACTTTATAAAGGAACATATTTACTTTTGCCTCATTTCTACACACATTGATCTGGTAATCATAGACTTGGTGTTGCACATGAATTATGAGATGTGCAGTGGGAGTTGGACGTAGCTCTTTGCTTTGCTTAAGCAATGTTGAACCTGCCATCTCGAGAACCAAATTTCTATATGGCAGAAATCGGTCCAATGTATAACCCGCAAATATGTATTGCTCGTTTGTGAGAGCCCACCAGCCCTGGAGTAGAATGTTGAGCCGATCACCTCGCAAATCCACTTCTCAATTTATTATCATAAGATATTTGCAAGACACCGAACAATAGAGCGTCGTTTTTTACCCTGCCAGCTCGAGAACCCGCGATCCAGAAACTGTAGATGGTCTATCAAATCTCGGCTAGCCCGCAAGTCCGCTTCTCAATTTGTATATCATAGAACTTTGTGTGTTACTTGTAGAAAACCGAACAATAGAGGCCTTGTTTTGAACCCTCCCACCCGAGAACCGCGATCCTGAACCATGCACTTTCAGACTTGGCCATTCCTTCCTTGCTTGCTCTTCCCCGTGGCCGTTACCTTTGCACGTGTGCATGATAAAATTTTTTGTTTATATATATGTGTGTGTGTGTGTGTGTATGTATTCTTTCTAAATATTTAATGCTAACAGGTCATCGTGCAGCTACCATCTAGGCTGTCATTGATGCGCGCAAGGCTTGAGAAGTTTTTCCATTAATGCAATTTTTGTGAAGCATTTTATTCTCCCTTCCCATTTTTAATTTCAAATGCCATGAAATGTCATTCACACGCCGCCATCTTGCTTCCTTCACGAAACCTCCAATCGCTTCCCAATCTTAATTTCAAATACCATGCAATGCCATTCGCATGCCGCCAGCTTGGTTCGTTCACGAAGCCTCCTATCTTTAAATGCTGTTGGTCATAACCCTCACCTTCACACTTCTAATTTTGCAATAACTACACTTTACTTCTAACAAGTCACCATACAACACGCATAGATATTGTCATTAATGAGGAGATTTTCCATTCGTACGCATTGAAGCAATGTTTGCGGGGGGTTAATTTCTTCATTTCAAACAGCGTCTGGAGCCAACCAACCTTTTGATAAACTACTGCCAGCAGCTCCACAACAGTTTTGTACAAATACAGTGAACATATTCCTCAAGAGCTTCCCATGCAGAAGAACAGAAAAAGAATTGTAGGGGAGGCGGAGCAGCCCGAAATTTACCGTTAAAACATGGATCTTGATGTTGATCTGGAAATAATATTCTACAACCTTGATTAGCCTGCACACGCAATTCAGCATGCCTGCTCAATGGACATGGTTGGTATCGAAATTTTTGACAAAGATGAATCCTTCGTATTCCAGAGCGTTGTTTTTGAAACCGAATCAAAAAAATTAATCATTGAAAAAAGAGATGTAAAAAATAAGAAAATAAAACATCGTTCAGAACTTGACCTTGCCAATATGCACGCATCCAAAATATCTGAACTTCACAGGGCAACCAGAGATTCTCTTCATGATTCTGTTGGAGTCATTGAAGCCGAAAATGCCAGACTAAAGAACCGGATTAAGGAATTAGAGGAAGCTTTGTTTCCTATGCCATTGCTTGGCAGTTCCTTGGAAATAGCCATGCTTGCAACTACGTGCACCCCTGCAACAAATCTAAAAGGGTCCTCTAGCTTCCTCGCATCATGTAGACGATATGTCGAGAAAAATATATACAAAAGAATAGAACTGATTGCCAAGGCCTGGGAAACATCACATAATATGGATTCCCTGGGGAGTAGGGCACATAACTTGCTCCTACTTCTGCAGATGGATTTAAAGAATGAAGAAACTTTCTATGTGCACTCGGTCATCCCTTTCGCCTTTCATGTCAACAACATGCCAGAGACGAGAAGAACAAAACATGATATCCCATCCAGAGAAAGGCTCACTCAATTAGAAGCATGCTGGAAACAGAAAGTGAAGAACCTGTACCTAATTGTGCAATCCTGTGAGCAAACAATATCAAAGAAAGAAACATTATTCACAAAGCTCACCAAAATAGACTTAGCAAGAAAGACAAATGGCTTCTAGGACCCCAACTTAATCCTCAACTCGTTGATGTTAACCAAGCAAGATTTTGATCAACAAGTTGATAATTTGAAGGCCTTGTCTTTAATTTTTTTTTACAGAATTGTTGAATATGATGAAGAAGAGGTGGACAACTGGATAGTCGGGTATTCGCTATAGAATGGAGACATTCATGAAGGTCTGTGTAAACTTTCAATTGATCTAAGAGAATTAGAAAATGAAGTTTTCAACATTCGAATCCACAATGACATCGACGTCGCCCCCTTGAGAAGCTATATTGAAGAGAACTTGAAGTGGATCAGCCACGAAATCCAAAATGCAAATGCATAAATCCTCTGTGTATCAATCCAGTTATTGAAGCGGGTTGCCCACAAAAACCAGCAGGGAAAGGCATGACCAACCAAACACAAAAATTACTTATACGTACCATCCCTATAAGTGTATAATGATAGTCCTTTCTTTATCAATCCAGTTATTCCTTTTCTGAGTAGAAATCTATAGACAAAAACTGATCTTCGCATTTCTACTTTTCAGGTATTACATTCTAGCGTGTCCAACTTCTTTCCACACTCCTATTTCTTGTACATATTTCTGTTATGGTCTGCGGGAGCCCCAATCCCAGTCTATATGAAAAACGCATTTACATTTCCAACGATATGTAACAAGCTATTATTTTTTTCATATATTCCAAATAAAGCTATTCTTTTGTCTCCTTATATATTTATGTCTTCCTGGATTTTTTATCTTCAGCTATGTTGAATGTGAAGTCATTCTGTTTATTTTATCTCTATTCTCTTTTTTTCTTTTTCAAAATAAAGTATGAGATAAATCACTGACTCAAATTCAACATATCATATTTCACACATATATATATGTTTCTTTAAATTTCCAGGAATATGTAACACGTTTCATTTTTTTCCAATTTTCAGCCCGCCAACTCGACAACCCGCGCTCCAAAAACTGCCTAAGTATCTAATCTGGGCTCCGTCACACTATATAGAATGAGGGCTCCATACATGCTCTGTAAAAGCACATATTTCGTATGTATAAAAGTAAATATCTACTTTAAAAAATTACGTTTTTGCTATGTACAATTTATGCTCTCCAGGAACCTATAGTTTGATACATTCCAATTTCTTGTATCCACGAGCCCCTATTTTAAAGAAAACTAATGTGGGAATGCTATTTTTTTAGTCCTCCTGTCCACCACCCTGTGTAACAGACATTGGTACTATATTTTTTGTACATTTTCCCACTACCGTGTGTAAAACCTATGTAAAGAAAAGTAATTCCCGACTGTTAAATTTTTGGGACACGAGCCCCTTGAAATTGAAATAGTCTGCAGGCCCCATTATCAATTTGTACATCATGGAACTCTCGGTGCTATTTGAAGGTCATGGAACAACAGAAACCCTCTTTTTAGGTCCCCAACCCGAGAACCCACGATCCAAAAACTGGCTAAGTATGGAATGAGGGTTCCGTCTATGCTCTAATTTGGGAAGGCTAGTTTTCCTCCTGCTTTTATGTGTTCCTAGATTTTTCATTTTCAGAATGGACTATGACATAAATCACTT
>ML784315.1:946436-964758 GCA_009831015.1 Picea engelmannii
ATGTTTCTTTAAATTTTCAGCATTATGTAACACGTTTTATTATTTTTTTATATAAATGTCGTAAAATTGTGTTCACTACTTTATTTCTACTCAAACGTAAAGAGACTGTCATTTCCTGCATCTTTGCAACATGTCCTACACAATGTTTGTCACAAAGGCCCTTAAAATTAAAATAGTCCACAAACCCGCTTCTTAATTTGTACACCGTGTATCTCCGCCTGCTCTTTGTAGGACATGGAATGAGGGATCTGTCATTGTTCTATAAAATCTCAACCCCATGCTTTATGAAAGTACATATTTCGTATCTATAAAAGTAAATGTCTACTTTAAAAAATTATGTATTTTCTATGTATAGTTTATGGTCTGCAGGAACCTATAATTTCATAAATTTCAATTTCTTCTGTCGAGGAGCCCCTGTTTTAAAGAAAACTAATTGGGGAATACTATGTATTTCGTTCTTCTGCCCACCGCCCTATGTAACAGACACTAGTACTATACTTTTTTCCCTCTTTTCCACCAACGTATGTAAAACCTATGTAAAGAAAACTAATCCGCGAATGCTGAATATTTGGGACACGAGCTCCTTAAAATTCAATTACTCCTCAAGTCTAATTCTCAATTTGTATATCGCAAAAATGTTGGTGTTATTTGTAGGGCACGAAAGAACAAAAGCGCGTTTTTCAGGTCCCCAGCCCGAAAACTCGCGATCCAAAAAATGCCTACGTCGAGAAGCCGCTTTTAAAAAAAAAACTAATTCAGGAATCATATTTGTTTCATACTTTTCTCCACCACCCTATGTAACAAACGTCGGTACTATTTTTTTTTTTTACTCCAGCAACATATGTAAAAAGGAAAACTAATTCGGGAATGCTAAACTTGTTCAACACGAGCGCCTTCAATTTCAAATAGTTCACAAGTTCGTTTGTCAATTTGTATATCGCGGAACTCTACGGACTATTTGTAGGCCACGGAACAACAAAAGCCCAATTTTCAGCCCGCTAGATCGAGAACCCGTCATTCAAAAATTCTAGTCCTCAAAGCAACATGTCAATTTGTATATTGCGGAACTCTTGGTGGTATTTGTAGGCCACATAACAACATAAGCCCAATTTTCAGCCCCCAATCTCAACAACCCGGAATGAAGCTTCCATGCATGCTCTATATATCTACTTCATCAAATTACATATTTGATTTTTGTAAGCCACGGAACAATAGAAGGCCAATTTTCATCCCCCCTAGCCCGAGAACCCACGATCCAAAATTTCAAATAGTGCACAAGACCGCTTGTCAATTTGTATATCGCGGAACTCTCAGTGCTATTTGTAGGCCACAGAACAACATAAAACCAATTTTCATCCCGACAACTCGAGAACCCGCGATCCAAAAATTCAAATAGTTCGCAAAACCGCTTCTTAATTTGTATTTCGTGGAACTCTCGGTGCTATTTGTAGGCGACATAACAACAATAGCCCAATTTTCAGCCCACCACTCTGACAACCCATAATGAAGCTCCCGTGCCTTTGTTTTAAAGAAAACTAATTCGGTGTTGGTAGTCTTTTTATGGTTTTGTCCACAAACCTATGGCAACACAATTTTCAGCCTTCCAACCCGACAACCACAATGGTCTATATATATACTTAATCAAATTACATATTTGGTATCTAGCAACTCTTCTTTGTAACATACGTACGCCCTTAAATATCAAATAGTCCACAACTCCAATTTTCAAATTGTATGTCGCGGAACTCTAGGTGCAATTTATAGGCCACATAACAACAAAGCCCGAATTTCAGTGCACCAGCCCGTTACTACTATTTATGTGTATTTTTTCCATGGCCGTATGCAAAGCATATCTAAACAATAGTCCTGCCCACGTGTCCGTACTCCTTCTCATTTATTCCCTTTCCCACGGATGGGTTGCTAGTACAACACATGCATCGAGCAGAGCAGCCAGGAGTGATACTCCATGGCGCCGACGATGTGACGATCGCGTGCCACTCACTCCCAACTTCTTAATCAGTTCAAGTTTAGCTCGCTCAAGGCATGGCGCCATTACTCTCAGTGCACCCTGCTCTACCTTCGCATCCTTTCGATGGACCAACACCCTCGCTGTGCCTTTACTCTGCGCGTGCGACCATTTATGGAACCTCACCAACTGCCCGACCTATTTCAATTGCTTCATTGGGTCCAAGTGGCTCATTCTTTCCTGCTTTTTATTCTTAGAGATTGGCTTGCTGCCCAGCCTTTCCCTGCTCTGTTCCCGCCGCATTTTCGCTCTCCCACTGTCCTGGAGATGCCCCGGCTACGAAGGAAGTCCAAAGGCCAACTAGCCTACCAGTCAAACTGACCCTGCCTAGTCCTGCATCCCCCACCTGCTCCCTCCCTGTTATCCTCCTCCTCTTCGGCCACCTCGTCCTCCTCCCTGGTGTAGTCTACTCAAATTCCTGCATCTCTCCCGCCCCTTCCTGCATCCCTTACCAACAGAATGGAGGAGCTAGACTGCTCAGGGGCCTCACTGAACAACAACCCAGGACCTTTATCCAATTCCGCATCTATTTCACACCCAGGCCCTTTGGCCCCTCCCAACTCTCCGGCCACCCAGTTGCTTTAGGACCAACTTCACGACACCCAATTTCAGATGGATGGTTCGAAAGCCAGTCAAAATTTGCGACGAAAACCCCAATCTCGAGCGGGTTCCAACACTGACCCAGAAGGAGAGTGGCAAACAGGCCTTGCACCAGTGCAGAGCCTAGTATTCAACCTGCGTCGGGACATGGAGAACCTCTGGTTCTGCCTACAGAGCCTGGACGACAAAGCCTCTCGACTCCTGCAGTTTTTCTCCGCGTTACAAGGTGCCCATCTCCAAGCACCAGAGGCAACCTAATCAACAACAACCCAAGCAACAACAACCTCGACACCAGTGTTGCCACTTGAAAATTTGGGCCACGCAGACGCAGACTGCGAGGACCAGATGCTTCCATCACGCCCGGAGCACATCTAGAAGGAATAACACCTACCATCAGAGACGGAGAACGCTATGCAACTGGACCGCACACCACTCCAGGAGGAGCCGCCCCCTCCCGGGGACACGACATTTCGCGCCTTTTGCATGGTCGCGGCGTCGCACTACAACCCATACCAATGATCTCTGTTATTTTTGTCTGTCGTTTTGGCATGTGCATGCCGATCTTTTGTGCATATTGTCCATGGTTATTATAATTAGGCTATCTACACTTTCTACAGTTCTAGCGCCCACCCTTACGGGCCATAATTTTGAACTCTTTTTGTATCAGTGACAATCTACACTTAAGTTATGAAGCGGTTTGCCTGGCTGAGCTGGTTTTCCCTCAGGGCAGCTCAATATTTACAGCTTGAAACCATGGAAATTCTCTGTACTCCTTCATTTTGATAGACTTTAATACAATCTTACCTATAAAAAAGAAATATTGAATAAAATTTAAAAAATAGCTTATACTATTCATTAACTAAGACATGTTATAGCATTATATAAATTACTTTAAATCTCCATACAACGTTATAATATTCTATAAATTGCTCTCTGTCATGTATATCATGGAATTGTTCACTGCAAAATGTATATGACCGAAGTCTTTCGTGCAAAATGTATATCACGTAACACACTGGACATGAAAAGTGTGAACCCGGAACTCCGCCAACCCGCAACTGCGTAATTGTTCAGTACAAAATTTATGAAGTTTTATAGCATTATACAAATTAGTATAAATCTTCGTACAATGTTATAATCTTCTATAAATTACTGTCTCATGTATATGACAGAATTGGTGGGTGCAAAATTCCTATTGTATGCTAATTTTTTGGTCTTCAATGATGTTGATGTTTTAAATGTTCATGTAATTTCCAGAGATATGTAACATACATTATTTAGTTTATAATAAGTTTGTATAATTCGCAAGCCCGCTTATCAATTTGTATAGGGCATGGAACAACAGAGGCCCATTTTTGAAACCGACAGCCCGCAAACCTGCGATCCAAAAACTGGCTAAGTATGGAATGACCGCTCCGTCCATGCTCTGTAAAACATGTGCAAACAAAACCAATTCGGCAATGCTATATCTTTTTTGTCCAAGAAAAGCCTTACTTTTAAAGCAAAATAGTTCGACAATGCTAATTTTTTGGTGTTTTTCTCCACTAACCTATGTAGCTGACCTTATTACTATTCTATTGTATAACTGACATTATTAATTTCTGATAAATTTCTATAGTCCGCCACTCCGCCTGTCATTTTGTATATCACGGAACTGTCGGTCCTATTTGTAGGCCACGAAACATAAGAGGCCCAACTTTGAACCCGCCACCCTGAGAACCCGCGATCCAAACATTGGCTAAGTATGCAATGAGGGCTCTATGCATGCTCTATAAAATATCATCCCCATACTTTATAAAAGTACAACTTTTGTATTATAAATCTAAATATATACTTTATACAAGTACATATTTCATATTTATAAAAGTACATACTTCATATGTATAAAACTATATATTTACTTTACTATGTTTTGCATGCAAACCACATCTACTTCAACTTTCTACCCACATGTCTCTACTACCTCACATTTACTCCCATCCTAACCTGGCAGGGACTCCGCTGTCGTGCAACACTTGTTTGAATAGTTTTATTTCATTCTTTCAATAGAGTTTTCATATATTCTAATTTCAGTAGAATTTTCTTATATTGTAATTTCATGTTATATAGATTATTGTTTATAGTAAGATAGTACTATATATAATAGATTATTGTTTATATTAAGATAGTACTATATAGAATAGTAGTATATATACAATACTATTATGTTTATTTTCCTTTTATTCTTATCTCATTTATCTTAAATCATTGCTCTTATGACAAACTATTTATTTATTGTATAACTATTCAATTTTTTTTTCCATTATTTTACATAATATAAGGAAGATCCACTTTTTTTTTTGTTCAATAGTCTTTTGGAGTACTCTTCCCTTCTAGTGCTCTTTTTCTTTAATCCTTTGAAGTACTCTTCCACTCTAGTGCTCTTTTTCTTTAAATCAATTCTAATCTATTGTTCACCTCTTAGCAACAACCTAGGATAAAAAAACACTTGGCCTCAAGGTGGTCAATGAGTAGTGACAATAGGGTTGTAGGTTTGAAGGTATTGCCACAACTACTATGGAAAATTCATGCATGATATCTCTCTCCAACCATCCCATTCTCAACCACATTTTCAATAGTAACCTTCTACAACTTTTATGTGCTCTTGTGAACCACGACCACATGGGAAACCCTTTCCATAATAGTCATATTGACCATAACAACCAAGCCGACAGAGGAAAAACATCCCCTTAACATGGGAGTTGGTCTCCTCTCCATGCCCTTGAATGGTTTCCTAGTGATAATGGTAGAAAAACATGCATGGAAAAGAGAATGGAAGACCTTTTCTTGCATGAGACCTTTTCATGTATGACACCTGTACTTAGTACATACCCATAAGTAAAAAATTAATAGCTTGTAAAAAAGCATGAGAAAGAATGAGTAGTACTTCCAAAGCATAATCACCCAACAAGTCCTTTTCCTCTTCCTTTATTGTGGTATCATGATCCCATTTTGGGGGATACTATATTATTATGTGTTTTCATTTTTGTACTTGCCTTTACATATACATAAGCATATCATGGAAAATATACCCACCACATTGTAAATCTATTCCATCACTTAAACTCCTATGTACTAGCTTGAATTTAAAATACACATTAGAATGTTTACAATGCAATGTATGGTCATTACAATTCAATCCATATGACTTGAATTATGTGTTGTGAACCACATTATATAAATAATACATGATTTATTACATTGCAATTCAAGAATAAAAAATAAAATCTAAAATACTACACTCAAGTTAACCAGTAAAATATTAATATAACATAAAAAATAATAATAAAAGTAAAATATTAATATAACATAAAAAATAATAATAAAAGTAAAATATTAATATAACATAAAAAAATAAAATATTAATATAACATAAAAAAAAATAACAATATANAATTTAAAAAAAAAAAAAAAATCAAATAATTAAAATATTAATATAACATCAAAAATAATAATAAAAGATGATGTAATTTAACCCCCCAAAAAACCATCAAATCATTTATATCTTCATAGGTCAACATATCTATAATCCATTAAGACAAAAATAAGTGAGTATCAATAGTTAAGTGATACCTATGATAAAAGTCTTCTTCTATAATCTCCTAATTACTTATTGTCTAACGAGCCACGGATCATAAACATTCGTGTGTAAAACTCCCAATGGACAATGAGAGGGATAAGCTTACATCATTTTAATGTGGAAATCTGATCAATTACTATGCTTGAATCCATTTCCAAGAGTGTTTAACTTAATACACACTCTTGAAATGTTCATATATAAAAACATAAAATAAGAAGAAAGGAAAATTAGTTTTGGTATTTTGAAATAACAAATGTTATAAAATAAGGAGAAAGGAAAATTAACTTTGGTATTTTGAAATAAGAGATGTTTGAAGGTAATTTAAATATCAAAAAAAAATGTGATATCTAAATATAAACATGATAATTATTGTTGTTTAAGAGATTACCTCAATCCCAAAATTAAATGTTGAATACATAATTATTAAAACATATATGAGTACATAGTGAACCTCCTAATGAACATTGAGAGGGAGAAGCTTACATCATTTTAATGTGGAAATGTAATCAATCATTATGTTTATTATGTTGAATCTATATCCAAGAGTGTTTAACTTAATACATAGTTTTGATATGCTCATATTTAAAAACATAAAATAATGAGAAAATAAAATTAGCTTTCTTATTTTGAAATAATAGATATTTGGAGGGAACTTAAATATCAAAAGAAATGTAATATCTAAATACAAACATGATATTTATTGTAGTCTAGGGGATTAAGGTATTTGACCAATTTTGTGTTAGCAAGTAATAGGTTCATGTTCAATACTTTTCATGTGGTTGTGGGGTTACACCATTCTTTATTTGGCCATAACATGATATGATCTTTCAAATGAGAAGACTTATTGGATTGTGAAACAAGGGGAAAATGTCTTTCTATAAGTTTATCCTATGCTAAATTATTTTATCTCTTTAGAATGCATGGTGGAGTCTCCATACTTGTATATCATGCATTCCTCATTGTATTCTTGGAATTTAGGTTAATATAAGTTATGATTGATGTTGTACTAGGTTTGTTTGGGATCAAGTAGTCATTGAATTTTCCAAAATCCAAGAATTTTCAATCGTTCTTTAGATCAAATTCAATCTTGATGGATATGAGATGAAGTGCTCAAATATGTGTATGAAAACAGAACCTTAATCATTCACTTAGTACCTTTCTATGCTTTCAATCTTGTCAACGAGATCATCCCCATTCATTAACCTTTCCCCATGACATAATGGTTTTGGTATTGGTTTGAAATCCTTGATCACATTGTTCAAACAACTAGGCAGAATCATCTCTTTAGACAAAATTAAAAGATCACAAATATCCCTATCCACCCTCATTTTTTTTTTTCAAAATTATGGCTTTTAGAAAGCACTTTCTTTTCTTTTCATAGATGAAATTTTTAAAGGCCTTGCAAACTAGTGATGCTGGCCTTAAAATGGATTAGAAAAAGAAAAAATAATAAATAACACTTATTAGGTTGTAATAACATAGCTTCAATATTTACTATTACCACATGAAAAGAAGTTGGCTTTTAAAATTAAGAAACAACTTCTCATATTTGTAATAAGGTTTCAATCATTACTAAAAAGAAAAATGTCTATTGAAAATAAGTGACAAAGATCCTTTTAGCAAACTCATAAAATAATATTAGATTCCACATACTATACCCAACTCCCTCCATGTGTGAGTTACTAGCATTAGTGACACATAACTCATCTAGATCCAATATGCGTGAAGTCTTACATGGCGAGTTTGCACTAGTCATATGATATAAGAGATGGCAATACTTACCATGTAATGCCTTTGACTTGTTATCTCACAGTGTTTGGTCAATAATAGTTTAAACGTTTTATGTTTTGGGTTTTTTATGATATTTTTTTGGGATATTTACCTGAAATATGGTTTGAAATTGTTAGATTCATAAAATTGAGTGATTATTTCTCTATAATCCTAAAGCCCCAGAAATTTTTCAACACATTTCCGTATTAAAAAATAAATTCTAAATAACAAAAAATAGTGATTTCTTGCAGATTGTGGGAGCTAAAAAAAAACAAAACATAGAACAATTAAACAACACCTTGATGAGATGTAATTTTGACTAGGATTATCATATGCTTTGTGTTTGAAGGCAATTGTATCATTCGATCCACTATTATTTTGGATTTTAAAACATAGAAACATTTCAATGTTTATTTTCTTGTAAATCAGTATTGTAATGTTCTTGAAAGGGTAAATTTCACTTCAATATTTTTTATTATTATAATTTTTTTTATCAATTTAATTTAGATAGACATTGTTTAAAGGTTTGATTTTTAATGTCTTGAGAAATTCTTAGAACACTATGATATACACACTTAACCATTCAAATAATTAAGCTCAGTATGGGAGAGATGTCTATGTAACATAACACATTAAGATAATAGTAAAAAATATTATCCATCTTAACCTTCCAATCTATCAAGGAGAAACATTCAATCTCTGGAAGTGAAAACCTTTTTTAAAGTATAAAGCTTGAGGAAAAGTTAAAAGTTTACACTTCTAGAGATTTGATCTCTGTAGATTATTAATAAATTGAGAGTTAAAATGAATCTATGCTGATATTAATATACATCCATTTAAATATAACAAAAAAATATTCAAAAATATTATGAAACTAAATTCCAATTTAAATAAAGAACAACTATTTCTTTGTATGAATTATCAGTAGCAATTAATTTTTATATCTCCTTTTTCATAATGATATAAACAATTGATTCTTGTGACTCCTTTTTGCAAAAAGATACTACTCAAAAATCTTCATAGATATCATCAATTCTAATTTTATAATTTGTATCCCAATACGAATAATCAAAAGTGGTTGGGCAGTCCTCAAGGACTCTTTCTCTAGCCGACTGTTTGCGGTTGTGTCCAAGTCAAGTCAGCCAGAACGTGGTATAAGTCTGATTTAATTCCGACTAAAAGCACAAGGAAGAATGCATGAAATCGATAAAATCAAAGTAAACTTCGTTCGCAATTTATTTTTTTTCTGTAGTGGCGTGCTATGTTGGTCATCGACGATCACAGTTTTCTCCCCAAAATTCTATATAACAATCCGTTCCTACACAAAAATGTAATCATACACAGAGAACCTTTCGGTAATCAGAATTTTGAATAGAGCTAGAATGGCCAATTTTAGAGGATTTCTATTTGTATGCATCTGCCTCATCTTGGCTGCTGTAATTCATGTGGAAGCCGACAAATGTGGAGATGAGGTCCAGGGTTTGGTGAACAACTGCAGTTCAATGCTGGCAGGAAAGTCTCCTTCTGCTGTGTGTTGTGGTCTCATAAGAAGTGCGGACATGGGGTGCGTGTGCCCCAAGATTACTCCTCAAATTGCAGCGCTAATCAACGTACCCAAGTTGGTTAGCCTCGTTGAAAGCTGTGGCAGAAACATTCCTCGTCACACTCAATGCGGGAGTATATGTTTTACATTACAACTCATTAATTTATGATCACTGTATTGTTTTGCTTTATTTCAATCCTTAAATGCTACAATTATTCATATGTTATTCAATTCAATCGTTTTGCAGGCATTGTAACACCTTGATCATCGTATATAGTTTCTAGCCCCTGGAGATGAAGTGCCCTGGATTTATAGTTTCTAGCCCCCTTGGAGATGAAGTGCTCTGGATTTCAATGGCATCCAATCATTACATAGTACTTTCTATTTATGAAGGTGTTACAGTACAGATTGCTTTATCTTACATTTATTGGAAACCATGAGAGCTCATGGCAGATTTCATCATCTGGTAATGGCGACTTGTAAACAAAGAAATGAAGTTGGACCCATTTCAAACAATTCCACATGAAATTGAGTCTTTCATATTTCTCTTCTCCTCCCATTTTCTCATATCTTAAATATTTGAGTGAGATCATTTGATCCAGTATTTGAGTTGTTTGCTTCGTGCTTTCAATCGAGTTTTTATATATTGTATTTTATGTATATGGACTCACTGTTCATATTCATATATTCTGATTTGTTTTCTAATATTTGCCCATTGCAGTACCTACCGTATGTTTGTCTCTGTGTTGTGAATCAATTAAAACGAATGATATCTTAAATATAGAGAAAATAATACGATCCTTTAATTTAGTATTTGACTTGTCTGGATTTTGGATTCTTTACTTCGAACTTCAACAGAGTTTTTGATGTATTGTAATTTCATGTCTATGGATTATTGATTATGTTTTATTTTTTCCTTGTTTGCCCATAGGTACAATCCAAAATGGAACAGTCATATAGTATGCTTGTGTTTACCATCTTCTAAGTAACATGAAAAAACCAATGGCATCTTCTAAGTAACATGAAAATGTTAGTTTAAATGAATATTTAATTTTTTTTATCTATTTAATATTTATTTAGATAAAAAAATTAATAAATATAAAATTGAAAAGTATTGAAGATAATTTGATAAGTTGTATTTAAAACAAAACTATGTTAATAAAATGTTTTTGTTGTATTTATTAATAGGTCAAATCTAGGATCCTAACATGCCCCAAACCTTCAAACAAGTGTTCTCTCAATGTTGAGCAATTGTGGATGCTTCCTTTTAAATATCTCATATTCTCCTCTATCAATAGTTTTTTCCAATTGATAAGGAACTATGTAATATTCATATGCCTTATTTTCTTGGTCCTTGTATCTATGTAATGTACTTAACCAAAAAGAACAATAATTATGAGCAATATTTAAGAAATATAAACTGTGGAAAAATAAATAAAATAAAGACAATGATGTAAAGATTGCATAATATAACCTTTATATTGATAATCCAAAAAAAGAGAGATCAATGTTCATTGGCCACTTTGAGGGGAAAACCTTCATTTGAATAGAGCTCCAATACAATAAGAACACTTTAAAAAAACATTGCATAACCTAGTAGCTATATAAATAGTTTCTCTCTAAAAAAACACTAACTAACTCTCTATAAATAGTCTTGTGAGAGAGGATAGAACACATAACTCAACAATTAACCTTCATAAATTTAGGATAAACACCAAGAAAAATAAGTGAATCGGGATCAAAATTCTACTATTTCTTCCAAAAACAAGCCTTAAACGGATTAGCCAAGGGTACAAGTACTTCCTCACTGAAGTCAAGAACAACATATTACTCTTCTTGGAGTGGGACAATAAAATAGTAGACAATTCTTGCAATACACAATTCTATTAATTTTTTCCGAAATTCTCAACTGCAAAAAAATGGTCTCTATCATCACATAAGGTAATCTAATGTTCAAAGACTCCTCCTCAAGTGTATGACACAAAAAGTGGCCTACATCCTCTTATACAGTTTGAAAATATGCATTGACATATGATTTTTATTGGTAAGATTACAATAAAGATTTTAGACATTATTGAGAAATTTACTCTCCACCCTAAACCAAGGTCCTAGCCTAAACGTGTTTGTGAACCCTATAAAAGTGAATACACCTAATAAAGTTTTAGTTAATCGTTCATTTTAAGAGTCGTTGTTACTCAACAAAGGCACAGATGAAACTTGAATGGTGTTTATGACAGACTCCAAAAGTAAATCACTTAAGAACACAATGCAATATGCATTTTCTTAAAATAAAAATGGTGTGGAACAATGCTTAAATGAAACTCTTTTTCTTTTCAATGATGTAAGCAGAGTATTTTTTGTATGCAATATTTGAAACGCATTCTAATGCAACCTAGATTCTCTTTTCAAAGATCTAATGCAAAACAAGTGCAAAATTTTTCAAACAAAGGTTCTTTTCTTTGAAAAAGGCTACCACTACCAAAGAAAACTATAATGCACAACAACTTGAATGATAGTTAACTGAATCTTTTCTTTCAATGATCACACACAAGGGTTCAAGAAAAGAGTAAACTGGGCAAACACGTATATTTTTTGTATTTTCATCTAAAAGAAATGAAATGAAAAACAGATGCAATTTTCTTTTTCTTTTGTAAACAATGAGAAGCGGGTATAGAGAAAGAAAGCAATCAACCAAGAGTAAATGAAAACTCAACAAGACTGGACATGCAACCCACACAAACAAGATTGACCTCTCAATCAACCCGAAAACCTCATAAACAAGAACTCACTTCAAGAAAAGAAAGATATTTTATTTTTATGTGATTAATAAGTTTTCAAAGACTTCATAAAGAAGAAAGCAACAAGAAAACCACCTAGAAGGCTCACACAAAGATGAAGGACCAACCTAAACTTCCAGACTGTGAGATGAATTCCTCAAAAATTCTCAATTTTACACAGGTCCATGACTGTGTGAATAAGGGATCGCGGATATATGTGGGTCATACACAAGTAAAGCATGGATTTCTACGGGTTATAGAAGGAACAGGGGAGGATGGGCTAGAAAGTTTTGCAAATTTAAAAGCCACTCCAGAAAGGGGGTTCCAAAAATTTTAATAGCAATTTCTAAGAGGCTCAAGCTTCACAAAATAAATATAACAAACACTAAAAATCACAAAAAGCAAGAGAAAACAAGAAACCCTAATAAATTGAACCAAACTAGGAGATTCTCCAATATGGTCGCCAATTCTGATTAAGGGATTTTTCCCTTGTGACTTTGAGTCAAGTCATAGCAGAGAAAGACCAAAATGAGAATATTTAAATCTACCCTCACAAGCAAGCATGCAAACAAGAAATAACTACTTTTTCACTAGGAGAGAGAAGTGAAGGGATAAGGAGAAGACTTGCACCTTAAATCCTTTGATCGATGTGGATCCCCGCTCCATTTTTTTGAAGAGCTCCTGGTCTCTGCCAAAACCAGCCTGCAATAAGAATCCAAGATAGCACTACAACAAGGTAGTTATAGGTTCGACAAGCATATATCAAGTGTATAAATAAATTCATATATGAACAATAAAAACATATAACATTGCAATGAACACAACACAGGAGGGAAAGATATCTCTTATATTATTGACAATATATGAAAGTTGGTTACAACCTGTTTTGACTTCCGACACTGCTTCGAAGCTAACCGCCTGGGTCTCTCCACAAGTCCTTCGAGCATCAACTCAACAACTAGGTTTTTGCTCAGATAAATCAATAAGGATAGGAGCACACCTTATGGCTACATAGGAGAGGAAGTAACACTAGAAAAGAGTTTCCAGATCAGTGGATACTACTCAGAGTATGAAAGGATTAGGGAAGCTTGCTAAATCTCTATAGCATAAACTTGCACCATCAAGATTATCCTCATCATTTCCCTCAATGGTTCTTTTGTACCATCCCAAATAGGTTGGGGAGGTTGAAATCCGTTTAGTACGAGCTCATGGATGTTGGGAAACGAGCCCAACCGAAAAAACCGCCCGAAATTATGGAATTATTTTTTTTTCATGATTTTTAAGGGAAACCGCCGGATACAAGCTTGCAAGGCATGGATGTCTACGTGTTGCATAAGGGAAACCAACAAATATCAACAAATGTCAATTTTTTTAGATGACTTGATGATGAAATCTTGTAATTTTACTTAGCAAGCTAGGAAAAGGGTAAGGCTAAGTCACAAAATGCATAGGTGTGGAAATTTGTGCTATAACAATCATAGATTAGTATGCATCTTTTCTTGGGATCAATTTGGGACAAGGATTCAATGTTAGACTACTTCAATGCATTTTTCAACAATCCTTCACTGCAATTTTTTCAGTAATTTCCTGTTTTAGTGTCATGGGGATTATGGCTGGCTACGAATGCAGGCCTTTGTTGATCACTTATATAAAGAAGCCATTAATATGGAATGAAATATGCTTACTCTAGAGAAGATCTATGATGGAGAGTTGAGCTCCCACAGGGAATTCAACTTATATGAACTATAAATTTTTTGTTAGTCTTGTTGTTGGGGTTGTTGATTTTGTCAGATTCGGTCATAACCATATGATTACTTTATGGACTTTTTGATATATTAATGATGTGCTTTTTTCTAGATTGAACTCAAAGGAATTTTATAGAGTATTTTTTAGGAAGCTTAGATGGACCTAAAGATTGTAACTTTTTGTATTTTGCAGGAAAAAAATGTATTAAATTTTTAAATTATTTTAAGTAAATAATAAACTTTTCAAATTAATTATTTTTATGGTATGTTAGTATTCATTTTCCAACTTCAATTCTGAGATGAAATTATAATTTAAGATAATTTTGGAGAAAATTTTCAATCAAATAGAAGTTCAATTTATTACGCCGAAAGGCGTACACCTATTGACAATGGGCAGATTTAATAGGGGTTTAGTGCTTAATAAGTTTTCTATGGGCATGATTAAATATGGCTGGAATATTCTTAGTAGTCACACAAAATAAATGGCTGTGATTTCAATCATTAACTTCCTAGCTATTATAAAGACATCCGTTTATGTGTTTACTTTTTTACATTTACCTAATCATATTTAAAAATTACTTTGATAGCTAACTGATTGCCACGTAAGTGATTAACAGAAATTAAAATATTAACACCAGATAAATGAAGTGCAACCGTTTATTTGTTAATCAACAATAAAATTTAATATATTCTTTTAAGGATTTGTTTCATCTTATCAGCCTTTCGGCGTTAACCAACAACTATTTAGCTGTTGTGCTAGTTTACTTATTTATTAACTCCTGCACGTCCCATGAAGTTGAATTCCAAGGTTTATTATGTGCATCGCCCCATAGTGGTTCATGCACAAAAAGGATACGTGCAGGGAAATCATACTACTTGGTCGATCCATCTCCACTCTAGTGAATTCAAATAGTCATTAGACAGTCGTTAACCATGACATAATCTAAGGGTTGTTATGCGACCATTAATTGTGCATCGTAATAAATTCACCACATGCAATGCCAAAATTCGACCGCGACTATAATCATCTAAATCATTACTATTAAATATTATGCAATTTAAACAATCGGATCTCAAAACTCACTAGCATTTCCCAACAACCCCAATTTAATTCATGGACAATCTAATAGCTTATTTGTATTTGTATTCATTCATTCAATCCTTTTTTTATTTGTATTCATTCATTTTCCCCTTTTCTATATTTGTATTCATCAATCTCTTCCAATAATGGTTCTCATTTTTGTGTCCTCTTGCATGCCAAAAAACAATCATCATAAGAGAGAGGGAGGTCCATTTGAACTCTTCCATGAGTCTTCACTTAGTGAGAAACTTATTTCCTCGTGATGAAGGTGAATAAAATTGAGGAAGTTAGATGGCTTGCAGTCAAACTAAATTTATTGCATGTATACATGAAAATAGTAGGTGGATTTCCCCAAAAATGATGGATTTTTTTTGCACTCCTCCCTACCATCCCTGTAACACACCCACTACGACATAATAAAATTTTCGCTTTTCCTCAAGGGACAGAATCCCCGAAGTCCTACGGGGGCCTAGCGCAGGCTAGTTATTCACTGTTCACCTCCCTGTGATCGTGGGTTAGGACCACAGGCCAAACAAACCAAGTGCCTTTTCGTGTTTCGTGACTCAGTGATACAAGTGACTCCAATCTTAAAGGTAGAATGGTGAGGGGGCTCCGGAATGAAACCCTGGCCGTAGATCTGGGCACGCAGATTCTGTCCGTCCAGATCTACCCACCACTTAACGACAAAGCACTAGCTCCCTTTCTTTAGTCCCTATCTCGATAGGACCACATACGCACCTAAATGCAAGTGCCTTTCACAACTCGTGACTTCACGAGTCGTGAGTTGAAGACCCTCAAATTTTCTTCACCAATCACCGATACCCAAGATTTTGATATGGTATGGCCCCTCCTTATTATCTCTCTCCACGCGTGACCACCGGCTAGGGCTAAATACTAGCCTTGCTCACAACTTGCAAGTTCGCGAGTTGAAAGGTTGAACCTCTGGGCCCTTCTTTTACAAAACCCCGAGATGCAAAAGTCAGAGAAGGTTTGACTCCTTCTGGGCTTCTCGAAACTCACAACTTCACGACTTGAGTTGTTGGGCCTTTGTGCTCCTTTGTTACGAGAACCCAAAGTACGATAAGTCAACAGAATGTTGAATCCTGTTTCAAATGACATGTGTCCACCACTTGTCACCACTTCTCCCTCTCTCTGGGCATCCTATCGTTACACCACCTGTCAACCACGTGCGTCCCACCAAGCGAACGTGCCACGTGTTGCACAAGCTCTCGCAACTCGCAAGCTCGGGACTTCTACAGTTGAAACTGATTCCCCTCAACCTCCGAGATCCCGATATGCGATATGGTGAGAAGGTCCCAACTCAATGGTTGCTCCTACTTCTCGCTATTCGGGACTTTGCGACTCCAAGGGTTTGGTCTTCCACCTCCAAACTCACGAACCCCTGATACGCAATGTATCTAGACGTTAGATCCCACGACTGTCCTTCCTCTTTGATCAATGGCCCAGATCACATCGCGATCTCGTGACTCGGGACTTCGTGACTCCAAGAGCTTGGTCTTCCACCTCCAAACTCACGAATCCCTGATACGCGATGTATTGAGACATCAGATCCCATGGTTGTCCTTCCTCTTTGATCAACGACCAAGATCACATCGCGATCTCGCGACTCGGGACTTTGTGCCTCCAAGAGCCTGGTCTTCCACCTCCAAACTCACGAATCCCCGATACACGATGTATCGAGACGTCAGATCCCACGGTTGTCCTTCCTCTTTGATCAACGGCCCAGATCACATTGCGATCTCATGACTCGGGAATTCATGAATCAAAGAGCCTGGTCTTCCACCTCCAAACTCACGAATCCCCAATACGTGAAATAGTCATATCTCTGCCACCTATCCTCCAACATGGACGGTCCTGATGTCTTCGGGACTTTTGGGACGTAGTCGAGTTCACTCTCCCGCCTAAGTAAAGGTTAAGATCGACGGATTATAGAGCTCCGATGGGTCCCTGGGATCTACGATCTGGGATCCCATCGCTATTTGCGAAGGCTAAAAGGGCGAGGTGTTAATGCCTACGCTCCTTCTCTAGATCCGTCGGTATTGACAGGCTTGGGGTATTCTCGAAAGGATTCTGACTGTTCATTTACAAAGCGATAGGGTATTTTCTTTCTATATTTGAATCTCGCTATCCCTTCTGAGCTTGAATCACGAAGTTCAAAGTCTTGGAGCTTCAGGCTCCCATGACCCTAAGACCTTAGAAAGATACTCTTTCTCGCATAAGGGTTCCAGACCTGGATTGCATGAACCCTCAAACGGTTCCTGGGCAATTGTCCCTGATCTTAATCGTGTCTCTGGTAAGGTTCAGTATGGTTACAAGGTTTATGGGGTAATTCTCGGAAAAGAGTACTCTCAAGGGGCCTTCCCAGAATATTACGAGAAACTAAGCAAATAAGATGATTCTCGGTGGAGCGAACTCATGTCCTAGACTTAATCATTTGTGCAGAAAACAACTATGGCATGTAAGCATACACAGGCATCCATTCTATCAAATCAAACGTTAGGTAAACACTTCTATTCAGAACTATTTACAAGCACATAAAACTAAACATGCGATTATGGCATTAACTTCAAATAACACTTATCAGAAATAACACCAGAGGTGATGCAACTACTGAGAGGGGTGCTCATTTCCACCCAATCGTAGGCTCAGCGACTCCCAATGGATTTATCACTAGCCACCCCCGAGCTGAGGCCACGATGCTGCAAGACTGAGTCTCTGTTTTCTAGTGACCGAGATTGAAGGTTACTCTCCTTCTTCTCCGCTATCACTCACTCTATATTTTCCCAGAATTCTTGTTCCTTCCCTCGCATATGCCCCCTCCGTGCTTCTTCCTCATGCATTTCCCTCTTACGAGGTTGCGTGTGGCACAATTTCCCTCACGGTGGTCAGGCCCGAGGCTCCTACGGATGGACGGTTCACTTCCCCCATCCCTCATTAATTCCTGAGGAGCCATCTACATACCAACCTGTGAGTAATTTATTTCGGGCCAGCGAGCCGCTCTTGGTTCTCCAAACCAGTGAAGTCCAAATACAGTATTGGTTTCAGTGGAAGTTAACGCCACCTTTCCAGGTGCCTTCCGCCACCTTTCTTCAACCATCGTGGTCTCTTTTTCAGCATATCCCCTCTCAGCAATCCTGCAA
>ML784315.1:966076-1027335 GCA_009831015.1 Picea engelmannii
CCTCTTTGGAATTATGGAATTATCAACTTCCTTGCTAGCTCATCTTCTTAATGCTCTATGATCCTTTGTGTTGTCCATAGTATCATTCGGGGATATTCTCGAAGATTCTTTTATTTATTTCGGTGTGCATGTGGTGTCTTATTAATTTCTAGTGTACATCATAAAATTCGGACTGGCACGCATTGGAAAAACTGGAACTATCACATGTTAGCAAAACTTGATCTAGCGCATGCGCCCCCTATCACCCATCGTGCAACTTCTTAAGTGCATGAAAAACTGAATAGGCGCTCACAACTTTGTTTTTGCGTGAACACGATATTCACCCAAAACTTTGGGTGCCAACAGGAATCCATACTAGCATACTTACATATTTTACATACAAGGTCATTTACAGAACTTGATTCCCATTATCCTTTGGAAAAAAACTTGATTCTCATTATTACAACACTTATTTACACTTGGCACATAATACTGTCCAATACAATCCAAGGTCAAAATTGGGGATATTACATAAATTATCCTTTGTTTGGTAGAATTCACTAGTCCAACTATTGACCTTATAAGGGTATCCACATGGATGTGTTTCATAACACCATCAACTAAGAGTTTAATGTCTACACTGAGAAGATCATTGGCATCATCATATACAAATGAACTTTATCGGCTTGATCTCATGAGCCCATGTGAAATGTGACCAATAAAATGAGATATTAGTATACCCAAAATAAAAATAACATCATGGATGGGAAGATTTAATCATTTCAAAATCTATAATGGATTTAGGATTAGATATTTTTACTGAAGGTATGAATCCAAGAATTAGGGATTTTTACCGAAGGTATGAATCCAAGGATTAGGTATTTCTTACAACCTTGTGTATGAATCCAATATAGACAATTCTTTGGAAACTCAAGCTACAAGATATTATGTACCCTATTTTGTAGCATTCACTTACCCCACTATTGACCTTGACAGGGGTATACACTAATATCTCTTTAACAATTTGTCATCCATTGAAATTTTAATGTCCACAAAATAAAAATTCATTAACATCATATTATACAAAATAAATTTATAGGGTTTTCATCTCAGGAGCCCATATAAAATGTGCCCCCATCAAATAAATGTTTCTATGATCATAATCAAAATAACTTTCCAAGTAGGAAGATTTCACCAATTCTAAATTTGGGCATCACTGTAGTTGTAAATAGGGACATGGAATTACTCACCTTTAATACTTCTTACTACAAATCTAAAAAAAGCACATCTTTTACAAAGCCTAGCCTAAATTCTTCAATTCAAAAGGTTATGTTAATTCTTAATGCATTTGAATTGATTTGAAATGGTACACCTAGTTTTAAGAAGTGAAAGTCCCCAATCTTTATATCATTATAGTCATAAATTGGTAAGATTCATTTAGATGAGTTTTACAAATAGATTTGGGGTATTGTACCCATAAATTAGTAAAATTAATTTATATTAGTTTTTTAAATAAATCTGGGTGAATTATAGGATAGGTTTTTTGGTTGCCACAATTAGGTAAAACAATTGGTTTAGCATTGTATAGGAAAAAAACCTTACCTCAATGCAAAGATAGGGAAGGAAGACATTAATACATTATGCTAAGAATCGATTCAAGATAAAAAAAAATAGATAATTGTACTTGCTAGTTTATCCGTGACCTCTGAACTAATGACTTTAACATCACAGAGTGCCTTAATAACACACTCCATCACCAAGTGTCCTACATCTCATGGACTAACTTTATATCATTATTATTATAAAATAAAATAATAAAATATATATTAAATTAAATAATATGATAAATAATAAAAATAATATATTAAATTATAATCTCTCTCTCTCTCTATATATATATATATATTAAAAATTAAGTTATAGATCATTTTAAGTAATTAAATATTTTAAATAGAATATTATACTAGGTCAGTAATAAATTTTAAATAAATGAATACTATGAAGTTATATTAAAAAAATTATGGATTATTTTAAGTAGTTAAATACTATAAATTATAGATTTTAAATAAATAAATAAACACTATGTAATATAACTAACAGATTTTAAATAGTTTACTCTACAATGTAAATAATAGATTTTAAGTAGTTGAATAATAAACTTTTAAATTAGAAAAAACCCTAGCGCACTAAAGAACCCTAGCGCACTGAAGAACCAGGCCTCGTGTCTGTATGTTGCGCGCTCTGACGTCAGAGCACTACCACCCGCCTTGCCGCTCTGCAAACTAGTGCCTCACGAGGATCTTTCACTCCACACAATGAGCACGGGAGAGGGGGGGAAAGCCCCCTCGTACAACGACATAGTTGCCAGAGACAGATCTGGTATCCATGCCAAGAGGCCCGCCTTCGAGCCACTGGTGCATCTGAGGGAGCAGCTTTTTACCCGGGAACAAAGTCTCAGCAAAGAAATGGAACTCGAGCCCAGCACATCCCATCCGCAAGCTTCCAAAAACTGGCTGCCACGTAAGTGTATTCCACAAATGGAAAAACCACCACTCTACCATATCAAATCGACAAGGGTGGGGGAACACACCCAGTTTATGATGGACCACACACTGATAGGCAAATTCCTAGGCCTCTGGCCTACCGAGAGAGATCTCACTCTCTGGATAAAGGACTGGTGGAACCCTAAAGGAGATTATGAGGTCCAGCTTAGCTCCAAGGGATTCTTTACAATTATCCTGTACAATCTAGAAGACAAGGACAAAATATTCGACAACGGACCATACTTCTATAACTTAGCGGGCCTATTTCTAAGGTTCTGGACTGACAGATTCAGTCCAGAGCAAGAGGACTTCTCAAGAGCCCCGGTCTGGATAAGGCTGTACTCCCTGCCCTGGGAATTTTGGCTGGAAGAAATACTAATGGGCATAGGAAACACGGTGGGACAATATGTCAAAGCTTCAGAAGCCACAAAAATAAGGAAATACACTTCATATTCCCGTATCTGCATCTACATGGACATCTCGAAAGCTCTGTCGGGTTCCATCACACTGGAATACCAGGACGAGGACTGGAACCAGACAATTGACTACGAACACATACCCTTTCGATGTAGAAAGTGACACGAGCACGACCACTTGTTCAGAGACTGCCCCTTCAACGCCTCAGCCCCTAAACCCTCTGAAGCCAAGCAAAAGGACGGTTTTACCAACGTCACAGGAAGGCGAAAGAATACGTCAAAAAAACAGAACCAGAGCTCCGCCCCAAAGGCCCCCTCCAAGAATTCCTTTGAGACTCTCAATCAGCCACAGAAAGAGGCGGAATTACAGAACCCCCTCCAAGCATCAATGTAAGAGAAAGGTAAAAGCCGTGAAGTACCACACACAACTCACCCAAAGGAAACCACTCAGTCAACACAATCCGGTAGGGATGAAGACACCAATATGCTTATTGATGAAACGGATTTGGCAGAAATACACCTAGAAAAACGGGAGGAAGCCCTCAATCAAAAGGATCTGCAACATATTCCAATAGAACAGCTCAGGAAAGTGCACAAAGTGTTCACTGACTCCACGGCGGGATCCACAGCTAGGCTGGGCATCTCGTCAGATCCCAGCCCTGAGCCCAAAAAATCTACCAAGGAAAACAAGAGGCGAGGACGCAAACCAGCCCAACAACTCATTAGGGAGGCAGGGCACTTAATGATCAACTCGGGCCAGATACAGAGGTTATCGGAGGGATATCTCCACCCCCCCCCCCACCATCCTCATGATGAAGACTATATCTTGGAACATTAGAGGTCTTAATGGAAGATCCAAGCAGCGGATCCTCTGAGATTGTATTAAAGCAGAGAATCCAGATATATTACTATTGCAGGAAACCAAATGTGCAGGACGGGAGGCGGAAAGTATTTTTCGGAGCAGCTGGAGAGGCGGGGAATTCCTCTTTCAGGACTCCGTGGGCGCGACAGGAGGGCTGGCCATCCTCTGGAACCTGCAAACGGTCACTCTGATTCACCCCTTCTCCACAAAAAACACCTTAACAGCTTACTTCAGAGCTATAGCCTCCTCCAAGGAAGGAGCCATCACAAATGTCTATGGCCCACAATCTGTCCAAGACAAGGAGGGCTTTATGCAAACCCTCCATTATGTTCAAACCGTCATACATACGCCACACTAGATCATTGGAGGCAACTTCAATATGATCCTAACTCTGGAGGAGAAAACAGGAGGAACAAAATGGCTGGAGCAGGACAGTGGTAAGTTCAAAAGCCTAATAGAGCAATTAAATATGGTTGACATGGAAACCCGGAATGGAATCTTTACCTAGCCCAACAAAAGAACAGGGCACCAGCATGTGGCCTGTAGGCTGGATCGCTTTCTAGTGACAGAAGCACTCCTTGAAAGCGATCAGGCAATGGAAGAAAATATTATACCAAAATCAGGGTCGGACCACTGGCCCGTAGTCTTCTGTCTGGACCCGGGGTTCCCCATTAGGCCCAAGCCCTTCCGCTTTGAAAAGTTCTGGCTTACTCACCCAAACTTTAACCAGCTGGCACACACTTGGTGGGCCTAGGCAGAAATTGATCATGGCACTCATATGTACAAGTTCCAACAGCGCCTCAAGAACTTCAAACTACATCTAAAAAGGTGGAACAAGTCCACCTTTGGAAACATTCTTCTTAGGAAGAGGGAAATTGAGAGCCAACTCGAAGAACTTCAACGAACATTCATATCAGGGAGTCGAACTCAGAACCTGGCAAGGGAAGAGGAAGGACTAATGGCGGACTTAGAGGCCTGTAGAGAACATGAAGAGATCCTCTGGAGGCAAAAGTCCAGGGTCCAATGTCTTAAAGAAGGGGAGCGCAACACAAAATTCTTCCATAGGGCAATGACGCATCGCAGATACATCAATCGCATCACCCAACTGGAGGACGATCAAGGCACCCCGATAAGAGATCATGACCAAATAGCGGAAGAAATCAACTCCTTCTACCAAGATCTCCTCACAGAGACCAATACAAACAGGGAAGAGGCCATCCAAAAAGTCACCCAGCACATACCCAAGCTGATTAACTATGAGCAGAATATAGCACTGATAAGGCCTATTACTCAGTCTGAAGTGGATTCAGCAGTAAAGGACATGCCCCCTGGTAAGGCACTAGGCCCTGATGGTTTCACAACGGATTTCTTCCACTACTGCTGGGACATGATCAAGGAAGATGTCTGGCTGGCAGTAGAAGAATCCAGAACATCCGTTCAATTTCTCTCAGCTTTAAATGCAACCTTCATCACTCTCATCCCCAAGGAGGAACGAGCCACTCACCTGAAGCAGTTCAGACCAATCTCCCTTTGCAATGTCATTTATAAAATAATCACAAAGGTTATTGCCAATCACCTCAAACCGCTCCTGCCGACCATCATCTCTAATGAGCAATCTGGCTATGTGGAGGGCAGACAAATCATGGACAGTGTCATACTGGCCAATGAGGTTATCCACTCCTTAAAGACAAGCAAAATACCAGGTATGCTTATCAAACTTGATCTCTCAAAAGCTTTTGACAGATTAAGCTGGCAATATCTATGGTCGGTTTTGGAATCCTTTGGCTTCTCTAATCACTGGGTCGATTGGATTCTCAAGCTCACCTCTTCTCCCTTCTTTTCAATTCTTGTTAACGACACACCCTCCCGACCTTTTCGCTCCACCAGGGGTATCAGGCAAGGAGATCCCCTTTCTCCTTTCCTCTTTGTTATCATGGCAGAGGGCTTAGGTCGCTATCTCAAAGCAGTGGTCCTTGAAGGCTCACTCACTGGGCTGCCACTCCACAACCTTCACCCGACGCCCTCTCATAGCCAATTTGTCGATGATACACTCCTCGTGAACACCCCCATGGTTAGAGAAGCCACCAAGCTCAATTCAATTCTCTCTGACTTCTCGGACGCTTCTGGCGTGCTTCTTAACCTGGACAAATCAAAACTTTATTTCTTTAACACGCCAGCCTCGGTTCAGGCTCACCTCTCAAGACTTCTAGGCATGGCCATAAGCTCCCTCCCTTCCACTTATTTAGGCATTCCCTTAACCGGAGAGTCAACAAAATCTATCTCTTGGGACAGCTTGCTATTATCCATAGCCAACAGGCTGAACAACTGGACCTTCAGACCACTGAATATTGTTTCCATACTGGTCCTTCTCAAGTCAGTTCTTCAAGCTCTGCCCACGTATCTTTTTACAGCACTGGTCGCGCCCATCTCGGTTATCAAGGCTATTAGGAGCCTCCAACGTAATTTATTTTGGAAGGGAAACCAGAACAACAAGAAATGGGCTTTAGTTGGATGGGACAAACTTTGCAAACCCAAAAAGCTCGGAGGGCTAGGAATCCGAGACCCGGGGAAGATGAACCAAGTCATGGGAGCCAAGATGTGGTGGAGGTGGCTGCAACATCCGCAAGAACTCTGGGCGCAGATCTGGAAGCAAAAGTATGCCCCGAATGCACAATCTAACCAACTAATAAGATTCAATGAACAGATGCAAGGTTCCAATATTTGGAACACCGCCTGGCGAAATCGCCCCCTGATACAGCAGCACGCCTTCTGGGGGGTAAGAAATGGCGAAAGTGCACTCTTCTGGCAGGACTCATGGCAACAGCTACCCCCTCTTGATGATATGGAAAGCCTCCACACAATCAAGCTTAATTTATAGCAAAACAGCTTCAAAAATGTTAAGGATTTTTGGATCCCAACTCAAGAAAGGCAACCCTGGAGGAAATGGAAAACCAGTAGAACAGATCTACAGATTACGGAGGAGCTCGACCTTCTACCGTGGCAGGAATGCATGCAACATAGGAAAATTCCAAGTAAAGAAGGACCGGACGTACTTAGATGGGGCCACTCCACCTCAGGCATTTTCTCGGTCAAGGAGGCTTACCACTTACAAGGAAATCCCCCAAACCAAATCCCCGATACAATCTGGAGCAAAGTCTGGCAACCTTTTCTCTGGCCCAAGGTCTCCTTTTTTCTATGGCTCACAGCTCAAAACCACATCCTCACTTGGGACAACCTCCAAAAGAGAGGTTTCACAGGCCCCTCTAGGTGCACCCTCTGTCAGCAAAGCGAGGAAACCATGGAACACCTCCTCAACAATTGCCACTACAGTCAACAGATTTGGGATTGGGGAGCCCAAGCCATGCGACGATCCCAGCGGAATCGAGGCAGCATACGGGACACTCTAGTAAATTGGGAAACAATATCCTTCCACAACCCAATTCTCCAGCGCATCTGGCAACTGCTCCCGAGCTTCACACTATGGTCAATCTGGAAAGAAAGAAATAAGAGAATCTTCAACTCCAAACAGTCCCCCTCTACCACTACTTGGGAAAGGGTTAAACGGCTCATCCGTGAAACCGTCCACAACAAGTCCTGGCTCCACGAAGACACGCAGTGTAAGCCCGAGGAGAAGATTATTCTGGAAGGCTGGAACTTGCAAATGCGCATGCATCCACAGAGGAAGACCAAAAACGGAAGGGTCAACAGTCCCACGGATTGGACCCCACCCCCCCCTGATTTTCTCAAGCTCAACTTTGATGGGGCCTCCAGGGGTAACCCTGGACCAGCTGGTTTTGGGGCCGTCCTTCGGAACCACATGGGCAAGATTATTCATATGATTGGTGGCTTTCTGGGTGAAAATATGAACAACGTGGCGGAGCTCACAAGTCTAGTAAGAGGCCTCCAAGCCGTTGTTCAACATCAGTATCATCGATTGGTTATTGAAGGAGACTCCCAAGTAATAATCCAACTTATCTGCAAAATCCTCCATGGCAAGCCCCCCTGGCGGATCTCCCCCAGTTGGAGACTCTCTGGACTTCTGGAGGACTTTGGCGATCTCACCAACTCCAATCTCACCCTAATCCCTTCTCATGTTAAACGAGAAGCCAACAAGGTTGCGAATCACCTGGCAAATACTGGAATTGACGCAAAAGCAGAACTCACATATTGGTAGGCCCACGTCTCTGAAGAAACAGACCTCTCAAGGTGTTGCAGAGACCTTGCTTGCAGAGACTTCCCAGCCCTGGATAGGGTGACACGTAGCTCCACGGCGACAGTTGGAATCACACTCAGCCTGGGCATAAATGTCGATGGCCGCCACCCACAAGTCTGCATTAACGATGGGGGACGACCATAGTTGCAGCCATAGGACAGAGGGACTCCTCCCTCGTGCGATCATTTACGCCCATAACGCACTCGGGATGGAAGGGGTTAAGTGTGGGCAGGTGACCTCGGCTCCTGGTTATTTCATTTCTTATATGCTCGGACAGAGTAGGACTGCACCTGCCTCGGCTCTGCTTTTCGCTTGGACGCTCTGGTGTAGTCCAACATTCCTCTCGCCCTGGCTCTCTGCATTTTTGTTGTATTTTTCTCTGTGTGTAATGAGACAGAGTTGGCTTGCTCGTGCTTTGCACCTGCAACTGCTCTCGTCCTGGCTCATCTGCCTTTCCCTGCAACCGCTTTGTTATTTCACCATGGCCCGAAAGAGAGGCAGACCTTGCCGTGGCGCGGCCTGGGATGCACATAAGGCGCAGCGGCGACGGAAAGAGCAATTGGAACGCGCCTTGGCTCTGGCGACCTCCATTCTTCGGAAGAAAGCTAGGGCAGAGAAATTGGCGCTGCTCGCCACCATTGCTGAGACGGGAGCTGGCTGTAGCCGAGATGTCAAGGCTAATACAGCGGGAGACCGGCAGGAAGCTGGTACTGAGGAGGAGTTTCCCCCCTGTATAATGGTGGAAGACCCATTCATGGAGGACTTGTCGATTGCAGAGAAGACCCGCGCCACTGAGGCGACTCATCGGGAGGAACGCAGACCCATTCCGGCACAGGAAAACGATACCCCCGGCTGCATTATGGAAGAAATCCCCTGGCCCGACGACGACAATCCCAGCAGGCATGACATGCAGGTGAATGAAGCAGAAACGAAGGGTGCAGAGGTTGATGCGGAGCAGAGGGTGTTCGACGCTGGTGTTCGACGCGACGTGGGTGGCAGCATGCATGGCTCTCTCCTCCGGGCAGAGCACTTGGCTCTAGTGTTCGACCTTCGTGGCCACATGTCTGACCTGGAGCATCGGGCCCTCATCATGGGCTAGCGCATGGACATGCTCCTCGATGCATTTTCCAATGCTCCAGCTCAACGGAAGTGCCCTCTCTGCGTGCAAGCATTTGCCATCCCGGCTGGGTCCACATGGCAGACTGGCGAGGACGACAAGTCACCAGGCACCTAGGTTTTTATGCTCTCTTGGTTCATAGTTTTATTATGTTACTGTTTTATGTGCATTTGGACTATAGACATCTGTGCTGGTTTCCTCCGGGCAGGACAGATGCTACTTTATTTCATGTTTTATCATGTTATTGCTATTTGCCCTCCACCTATGCTGGTTTTCGGTAATCGACAACATTTTTGGTGACATCAGACCTACACTTCTGTATATTTTGTAAAAGCTTTTTGTTTATCTAATATAACAGGTTCCACTTTTTTATTTAAAAAATAAAAATAAACTTTTAAATTAATTATTTTTTAATATATTAATACCCGATATCTGTAAGTCGGTATTCAGTTGCGAACCTGAATTATTAGAATGGTTAACAACCCTAATTACATGGTCGAAATTGCTATCCCACGGAGTCGAATCCCTAGGTTTATTACCTGTATTCTCCCATTATTATTTGAATCCCTAATCCCACGGAGTCGAATCCCTAGGTTTATTACCTGTATTCTCCCATTATTATTTGAATCCCTACGAATAAATATTTAATATTTTTTTATCTATTTAATATTTATTAAAATAACAAATTTAATAAATATAAAAGTTTAATATTTATTAAGATAACAAATTTAATAAATATAAAATTGAAAAGTATTGAAGATAATCTAATAAGTTGTATTTAAAATAAAACTATGTTAATAAAATGTTTTTTTTTATTAATATTTTTTTTTCTCTCATAAAAATCTTGAAATTTAAAACCTTCACCTTATTAGAGAGTCTCATAAATCATTAGTGTTTTTGATGTCCGATTAACTCATGGGGTACATGTATCAACTTGTGAGTGTCATTAAAATTATTAGCACCTTTTGTGTTACCATTAATTCATTCACTTGTTTTATGCGGTACATGTATAAATTTGTGAGTGTTACTAAAATTATTATCACTTATCGTGTTTCCATTAACTCACTTGTTTTACAGGGCACACATACCAATTAACTCTAACTCACTTGTCTTACAACATGGCACACATACCTTTTTGTGAGTATCACTTAAGTCACTTTTAATGCTTTTTCCTAGTATAATTTAATGTGCATTCAATGCTATTGTTAGTGAAGAAAATGGTCCAGGTCAGAGGCAACAACGGGCTTGTTATTTTTTTAAAGGATAGTGAAGAAAATGGTGCAGGTCATATGCAATAATGGGCTTCCTTTATTTTAATAAAGGAGAATGGTGCAAGTGTGTCTTACTCTCATATTTTTGAATAGTACAAAGATTTCATTTCGGGTATTATTTGGTTAAAGTTACCCATGAACAACTCACATGTTAATTAGAAGTTTGGGAGTTGTTTAATGAAACCAATAGTGTATAACTAAATAACATGTTTGGAGGGTTTTATAAGTGTTGTTAAATGCATGATTGGTAGGCATGATGTATTGTGTTTTCTATTTTATCATTGTTATCAAAGAATTTTTTTATGGTAGTGCCTTAGAGAGGTTTTTGGGTGAGTTACAGAGTATTTATGAGGTAAAAAAACTATAATAGAGTGTCCTGTGTAGTGATGTTCCCAAATGGTGGTCTGGGCATGTTACAAAGTGGTATTAGAGCTATGGTTATAACATTTGAGATATATGGGTCAAAGACAACGCACGAGAGGGAAATGTGCAAACCATTCATGGCGAGTTCAGTAAAAATTCAAAAGACTTGGATTGATTAACATGAAGGTGAATTTATATACATGGCGGAAGAGTCTCGAGTGTCTAGACACTTTCCTAGAACTATCTCAATGCAAGGATTCTAGAACGGAAGTTTCATGAAGAGTTTAGAGTCGGTTTACCTACCACATTTAATGTGGTGATTGTAATTATGTTTCTATACTCCCCCTTAATTACAACCAGTGGATGCTTGAGCATCTACAACACCTGGATTATGTCTATGGAATTTAAAAAGATCTTTTGCTAATGGCTTTGTGAATTATTATTCAATTGGTCTTTTGATTTACAAAATTCTAAATAAATTTCACCATTGTTCCCATTTGACATGTTTATGGGTGAATCATTGTCACACCAACACAATCTTTGTCTTTAGGAAAGTCTCTGAGATCCCATGTACCATTCCTTTCTATAGAATGTATTTCTTCATCCATGGCCTGTACCCATTTTTATTCTTTGATAGATTCTTCAAAACACATTGTTTGGTATGTAAACAATGCAAAGTTTGAATGCACATCTAGATCTTCATAAAGTTCTTTCAAACTTTAGTCTTTCTAGACCTTAAGGAAGAAATTGTTGGATCAAATTCACTAATTGATTGATAATTATGAATAGATTGACTTACAGGGCTAGATGGCTCACCTTGAACATAATTTATTGGAGTTCTTCTGACTAGTGATTGGGTTTGCAAACCTTATTGTCCTCCTTGTGCAATCTGATCCTCTGCTTCATCACCTTCTTGAGGTACTAATTCTCCAACATATATTGTCATGTCTATGATTCCATCCCATGCTTCATCATATTTGAATTCAACATCCTTGTCGATTATAACCTTCTTTGTCACCGGATTATATAATTTTTATGCCTTGGATTGATCATTGTACCCAAGAAATATGCATTTTTCACTTCTTTCATCTAGATTCCTTCTCAATTCTTTGGGCACATGAGCATATGCCACACAACCAAACACTTTAAGATGTGATACACTGAAACTCATACCTGTCCATGCCTCTTTTGGAACTTGGTTCCTTACACTTTTAGTGGGAGATATTTTCAAAACATAAATTGAACAAGCCACTGCTTCTCCCCAAAACTTATTTTACAAGTGTTTTGATTTCAACATGCTTTTGGCCATATTCATGATGGTTATGCTTTTCCTCTTAGCTACACAATTTTATTATGGTGTATACTATTGATATTATTGTAGCTGCGGGAGGTATTAACCTCCACGTGTAACCTTTGACAAGACTAGAATATTCCGGGAAGCAAGAGAAACCCTAAAACATTGGATAATAACCCTAGAAGACAAGTCGGCTCAAGAGAATATTTAATATTGAGTTATTATCCTCCAGAAAGAGAATTCAACCCAGTCAAGTGAGATGGAGCAGTATAAATAGAGGGCGCTAAAGCTCATTTGTCACTCTCACTCTCACAATTGCATAAGGACTAGTGGTGTGCAATTTTGGAGAGGGAGTGCAGTTGCAACTGTTGCTACTAGGATTTTGGCTTTTGGTTGGACTTTCTCTTGGTTATGGTTTGGAATTTCTGCTTGGTTTTTGGTTATTCTTGCTTGGTGCGCTACCCTTGGTCACTGACATCCTGCGATAGCATAAAGCCAAGCAAGGACAAACCAAACAAAAATAGCGAACTCCATAGAAACGATCCAACTTATCAATAATGAAAACCCTGCAACAAAGCTGCTTATCTCCTTCTACGCAAGCGATATCGTCGTGGATCCATTCCTCTCTGCGTTTATGAAATCTAAGGGAAAAGACAAGCGACTTCGTTCCTTCTAACTCTGAAATTGACCACTTGGTTATCCCTAATTTCCTTATTGGGGGGGGGGGGGGGGGGGGGTGTTCCACGACTCCCTCCTCTGTGGGTCAGAGCAGGCATATGCCAAACGTGAATACCTCCTGAAGCTACGGGCAGGACACTTGGCATAGATACCCAATCTTGAGTGAAGTAAATACCACGACTTTGATCTTTTTCGATAAAATCTGGAATTCTAATGAAGCCCTTTTAGAATCCTAATATTTCTATCAGAATCTTGGCTGAGATTTCCTTTCTATCTTTTGACAGATCGAAAGATAATCATATCATAGTCCCAAAGTGGGTTGCACGAAGGTCATACATCCATCCCCACCTGCAAATAAACCATGCAGATCCTCTAGTTGCAAAGGGGAATAAGCGGACACAAAGGAAGCTAGGGTGGAGGGAAAGGCAGGTGTGTTAGCCTTGGTTGGCTATTGGTCTGCTACTATAATTATTCTGTCTGTCAAGGTTAAGGTGCTCGAGGGTGGCCTTTCTGCCTATGGTTGGGTGACAATATTGCTATATTGTCTATGGAAAAATGAGCACATCCCTTTATTTCTAAGATGTTATGGGCCCACACTATCTTCAGACAATCTAACCACTGGAAGATAGAATGGGAAGTTATTTTTTAAGCTCGTTATGACACCAGTTACAGTTGCAGCTAGGTTTTGTGATTATGCCACTGCCACAAACCCTAACCCTTATGTTCAGGCACTTATGATGAAGCATTTGACCCGATTCCTTGAGATCCTAATGTTCCCTAACCTAGAGCACCTCTTGGTACTCTCAGCTAGAAAACATGTCAGGTTTGAATCTTTGATCAAAGTCAAAGTTTGATTGGTCAAAGTCAAAGGTTGATTGGTCAAATTCAAAGTCAAAGGTTGACTTATGGTCAAATTGATTTTGTAGTCAAAGTTTAAATTTAAGAGTTTCTAGCTTGTTCTAGTCATTGAATCTCCTGATTGAGTTTCTAATCTCTTCTTGTCAAGATGGTATCTAGTTTCAGATTGGAAGACAAGTTGGACGATGCTACAAGGTTTCAAAGGTATGCACTTGTATATGCTATCTAAGTTATATCATCTAGAAAAACATGAGTGTGTTTGCAGGGAAATTACTAGAGATCTTGTCCAAGCTGTAATCTTGGATTTAGTGCATTCAGAAGAACAAGTGCACCCTCCATAATAGTTAAGGCGTTGGGTTCTAGTTTTGATTAAATTGTTAAACTTCAAATTTGTTTATATCAAAGGTGATAGTTACTACATTACAAATTGTGAAAGAAGTCTTTGAAATATTATGTTATTGCTAGGTGCAATGAATACTTTAATGCATATGAATACTATTGATATAGATGATTATTGTACGTGTTCACAAGTTGAACTAACATCTCCTCTAGATATATATTCATGTTTGTTCTTATTGTTCTTGTTCCGGGCAGGTACCCTTATGAAATATGTTTGATGAACAATCCTTGCGAAATCTGTTATAGAAGAAGTTTAAAAGGATGACACAACTTCCAGATGGGACACAATCAGAATAGATAGAAACAAACTTAAAGAGACTCAGAGGAGTTAGACTCGAAGGAAGTCATAAATCAAAAGGAAACCAAAACAATCTTGTGACACTTTGTAGAAAGCAAAGAGAGATGAAGCAGACATAAGCATGAACACTCTCAAATGGAGGGAGATGATCACATAATTCCAAAAGAAGAGCATGCATATTGCTCATTCAGGCATGAAGCCGAGATTAGGAGGGAGCTAATCCCCAACGATATGATCCATTGAAGAATCCATGAATACCATGAAGTATATGTCCATGTTCTTCATTGGAAGTAGCAACCATGATAAGTACCACGTGTTCAGTTTGACTATAGAAGAAGTCCTCTTCGAAAATAATCCTTGAATATCCTTGGTTGTCCATCTACATTTATGTTCCTATGGCGAAAGGTTGGAGCCTTTAGGAAAGAAGGGCATGTAATCTATAGAAGATTCCATGGACTCCAACATTGAAGATAAACATGAGGAAGTACATGAAGATTCCAAGAAAGAAAGAAAAGTCAGAACAACCAATTGAACCAGTTTGAACCCACTAGAAGCACACAAGCAAAAGGAATGGAAGGAAGTTGTGATGAAGAATAATGTATGTGAGAAATTGTGAAAAATACTTAAGCATTGATAGATACAAGACGATACTCAGGGCTAGAGAGTTCTCTGAGTAGCAACTTATCATAATTTTGTTGTTAATGGATAGTGAGAATAACTATTAAATTGGTTGTTATTAACAAATGATGAGGGTTCACTCATTACCATTATTCAAGAGAAACTAGGCCATCCAAAATGACCCACTAGCAATTTATAATGAGGCAAAATTTCATGCCAAATGCCTTTAGGTTTTTGGTTATGCCAAATGACTTTAGATTTTTAGTTATTAACTTGTTTCCTTAAGGTCGAGGAATACAAGCTCATAGGTATTATTCCAAGATTAAACAACTATTTTAGCCAATATAATATCAATACGAAAGTTAATGTCCCTTTATGGTCATAATTGAGGCTATCTCCAATGGGGACTTACTCCAAGATGAAATTCCCACGGTTTTAGCCAAGATAGTATCTATACTGAAGCCAATGTCCCTTTATGGTCATAATTGAGGCTACCTCCAATGGTATCATGTACTTTCAATAGCATGTAGTTTTAATCCCATATGTGTAACCAAAGTAGATCCATCTTAACTTCAGATCTAACATGTGTGTAGAGGGATCAAATCCCTTGAGGTGCAAACCTTTGCTCAAGTTTTGCTTTCTAAAAAAAGGTTTGCATATGAAGGGATTTGATCCCTCTCAAAGCATGATATATCTGGAGTTAAGATGGATCTACATTTGTTAGATTTAGTTGACCAATATAATCATTTTTTTTTTTTGTGCAGGACCTGCGATTAACCTGTGGCTTGAGAAACCGCGACTCAGGGGCATCTAAGCCGTCAAAATCACCCGGGGATCGCACCCGGCCTGAGCCACACCAACCCTTAACATGGTTGGATTTTTTGTCCCCGCAGGTTTCGAACAGGTGACTTTAACATCACGGAGTGGCTTAACAACACACTCCGTCACCGACTGTCCTACACCTCGGGGACGACCAATATAATCATTTTATTCCCCAATCAAATTCTAAATAAAAAACCAATATTAAAATAGAAAATGAGTGTCAACTTTCACTTAATCTCACTTTATGAAAATTTTGGAAATAAGTATCAAAACAAAAGTTTAGTATTTATTTGGAAAGGTGATCAAACCTACCATAATTTAGTTGTCAATGGATAGTGAAGACAACCATCACTATCTACAAACCTACCATAATTTAGTTGTCAATGGATAGTGAGGACAACCATCACTATCAACAAAGCATATTGGTGGGTCACCCTTATTAAAGGAAAAACGAGGCCACCATGTTAACATGTTTGGTTACCTAGGAAGAATACTAACTCTTAACCCATTTACAGTTTTAAATTTCAACCTAAATATTATTATTAAAAGTATTATTGAAAATATTCTTAGGTTCAAATTTAAAACTATTTTAAATTTAAGTATTATTATTATTCCGAGCTTGTTTAAGAAGCCACCGATTTCCCCAATCATGAGCGTCCCGTCCCCATTTTCATCCACAGTATCGTAGATTCTTCGGAGCCTCACAGCTTCATCAGATGGGTCATCTGATTTATTATTATCCGTATCGGAATAACTTTTTGCAGCGTTTAAATCACTGCACAGGCCGCCTTGGCTATATTTACAGCGTTTTCTGAAGCCATTAATGGCCATTTCACATTTGTGGAAAGTGGTCGTTGCAGCCGGACCCATCTTTCCACAATGAGAATATTCTAAGTAGTGAGTAAGCTCATCTGGTTGTAATTTGCTTCAAATTATGTGCGTAATTTTTAAAAATATTAAAAATTTTATTAAATTTTAAATTATCAAAATTTTAGTTTTAATATATTTAAATTTTATATTTTATATTAAAAAATTATCACAAAATTAAAAAAATTCAAAGAAATAATAAATATCATTTAATTTAATTAAAAGTTACATGAATTTTATGTCCATGACGTATGTCCGGTTTTGTATATCCGTTTTCACTTAAATTCACTAAACTTTGATGTGTGGCACTTAAGGATCAAGTGCCACATAGCAAAGCTGCCATAGTACGCTAAAGATGGTAACAAATGTGTAACTTAGCAAAATTATAACATCTTGCTCTCTAGTTTATTATTAAAACCCATCCATCTCTTTATATATATATATATATATATATATATATATATATATATATATATATATATATATATTTCATTTTATTTATTGAGTAGAGGGTGATTATTTTTCATTATATTCTTCATCCTAACTCTTAGTTATTATTAATCATCTTTTAAAAGTGAGATAAATAAGATTATAGTCTTGAGATTACAATGTCCACCTCCAATGCATATGGATCAATATTGAGGTTTGTTTTCCTAGATTTATATCAATATTGAGATTTGGTTTCTTAACTTTAGTATTTTATGAAATTTAGGACTATATTTAGAGGGTGATTATTTTTCATTATATTCTTCATCCTAACTCTTAGTTATTATTAATCATCTTTTAAAAGTGAGATAAATAAGATTATAGTCTTGAGATTACAATGTCCACCTCCAATGCATATGGATCAATATTGAGATTTGTTTTCCTAGATTTATATCAATATTGAAATTTGGTTTCTTAACTTTAGTACTTTATGAAATTTAGGACTATATTTAGTATTAGATAGTCTTTTTATTATGAAATTAAAGTATGATTAAGTTGCTTTTTAAAGATTTATATGCTTTTTTAAGCATTCATAATTTATGAGGATTATAGATGTTCATCTTTTTTCTTTTTAGGATATGTTTGATTTCCATTAATGATATATTAGAGGTTGCTTTTGCATATCAACATGCACTATGTTGATTACCTCTTACGTCTGGTGCTTTGACACTAGTAAGAAGAGGTATCATGGCCAATGCCCAAACTCAGATGATAGACCGTGGGGCATCATAAATTCAATGACTCTCATTCATGTCCATCACATATTTCTTTGTGGTATTGAATGTTATAAGTGTTTCTCTAAACAAGGTGTCAGGAAAACTCTTTTTTCTTGAGCTTCTTCATTATTTCTCATCTCATAGGATTGATGTTTTTCAATTTTTTTTTCCTTCTTTTCAGTTCTTTTTCTCTTTTATAGGTATTCATTAGGATGTGTTTTTGCGTTCCCCTTGTCCTTTGTACATGTTGAATTCATTTTTTTCTTTTTTTCTTAAGAAAGAAAAAAAATTCACAACTTAGGTTAGATAGCCTACATATCATTTAAAAAAGATACCCGCAAAGGGTGATAACTCATGATTATATTCTAGGAAAAACTTGCTACTTGTAATAACCCATTGGTGGTCTATAAGGGAACAAACTTCTACTCTTGCAATGGTTCTCTAGTCTTGGGCCATTAACATGTTTCTTTACGTTTGAGTAAGATGAGCTCTCAGCTAATCAAAAGTAGTTTTAATCCACACCCCAAGACTAAAAGACAATGTCATCCTATCACCAATATCCATAGGATAGCTAATATCTCATCTAGGTCATTGTTGGGGCTACCTACAGAAAGATCATGTGTTATCCATGGCACATCTAATACTAGAGCCACACATGACTAAAAGATACTAGAACCTAGTTATAGTTTAACCTCATGTTTAGGAGGAATAATTTTAACTAGGCGATCAATTCCTTTTCACCTTTTAGGTTAGACCCTTTGCCTACACCTTAGCTTCTCAAGGAGCTACCTTGTTAGAACCCTTTGGTCTATACTTTCCTAACTCACATGCCAAGTCCAACCATGAGTAGATTTGATTGCTCATTTTAGTGCAGGTCAAGGACCCATGACTTGGGTGAATTCATAATAATCCCATAGTCTACCACAAAGAGAGTAAGCTTTGACTCTTTCCAGATCCCTCTAAGTTAAAGGTTTCCCCACTCTTAACCTATACCATTCAAGGATGGAGAAAATAATTTAACTTACTATCTACCTTCCCAATCAACTTTAATATTTAAATGAAATTAATGTATCTCTCTTCTAATATCCCTTCCTTTTATTTATTGCCATTACACTCACTTAACTTTCTTCAATTCAACAAACCTCTTCCAATAATATACATGTATATCATAAGTGAAAATCCATTTCCATTACACTCCCTTAATTTTATTAATTATTTCTTACTTTTATATCATAAGTGAGAATCTATTGGCATTACACTCACTTAATTATATTAATTATTTCCTTTAAAATTGTAATAGTAGAATGCACATAACCACAACATAAATTATGAACTTATATTGCGATGAAATATAAACTTAATATAATATTTTTAATAAAATGTACAATTAAATAATATCTACATGATATAATAATAATAAATATAACAAACTATTAATTACTTTATAATTTTTAGGTAAGGTATACATAACCTAGTTAAAATAATACTAAGCATTTTAATATGTCTCTAGATCTTCTCTAAATTACATGGAGTACCTAAATTCCAAAACTTAAGGAAGCGAGCAAGGTAGAAAGATGATGTGTCTTTATTTTGGGATTTTGCTAGTTACAATTTTCGGTTGAGTTGTCCATTTGCTCAAACATCTTTGTGTTGATTTGCTATAAAAGTCTGTATACTAATAGCTTAGTATAACCAAACTTTTAGAACACACAACTAGGTCAAAACATCAAAATTGACAAATAAAATATTGTCACAAATGAGAGAGGACAACAATTTGCCATTTTGATATGCATCAAAGTACTTATCTGTTACAATGAATATCTCATGTCAATGATTATGAATTGTTTTACGTATTTGATACAATGACCAAATCTATACACAAATATTTATATTTTTTTTGCGAACTTCTCATTAGTGTGACTCATTTAGTAATGGACTTAGCCAATTAATGACTCTTTTGAGATGAAACCTTCTTTCTTAGGAGTTGTTGGTAACCATATGTAGCTACCTCCTTGATTGTCATCACCTTGGGATTAATGGGTAGAATGGTCAATGGATCATTCAACCAAAATCTAATACACATTTTAAAAGGTGAAGTGGTTGTCACGCCATGAATTACATGATTATAATTTATTTACATATCTGATATTGTCATCTCATGGTTTTGGATGTAATGGTTTTGGATGTATTTGATTTGAGCATAAAAATGGATGATCATTTGTGAACCACCTCCTTAATCACTTACTATGCACACTAATGTAAGATCATAGTGCATTACATCCCTTAGGGTCCAAGGAGCAGTGCCCTTGGTGACCTTTTTTCATCATTGATGGTTAAGGTCAAGGAGTAACACCTTCACTTTATAAAACCTTTACAACATTTGGTGGAGCAAATTCTAGCTACGTGGACCTAGTGTTAACCTATATACACACCTTAATACAATGTGTGCACATACATTATTGGCTTATGTATGCACACTTCAATGACCTAGACATGTAACCTTCAACATCATGTCCCCATAACCACAAATATCAACGATTACTCAAAATTGTTATAAAAGGCCGACCATTTTTACAATAAAATCTTGATGCATTGATATAAAATGCTTTTTTAATCATATAATGAAAAAGATTCTTCTTTATAATTCTCCTCAGAATTTTAACGCGCATGAACATTTTTCTTCTCTAAATCTTTGTTTTCTCTCTCTATATATAAAATAAAAGTGAGTGAAACCATTAATAACATGGAAATGAAACCTCGTAACTACAATACAAGTGAAATCCCAACAACGTTTTTTAAGAGGGCGATCTTAAAACATTAATACATTTTAACCATTTAAACTATTATATATATTTTATTTAATAACTAAACTCACATTAAATATAATCAAATTTTAACATATATATGTTCCATCATTTATGGTTTCAAAGTTGTTTTCAAAGGTAGGGGAGGCAGGTGCGGGGGTTTAACTATATGGCCCTAGAGGAAATAAAGAATTCGAATTCTATTGGAATCTAGGCATCACTACAAATAACAATGCAGAAGCCTATGCAGTTTATCGGGGGGTGCAATTAGAACAACATAAGTAGATCACACAACTGAACATAGTGGGGGATTCCAAAAATACCATACGATATTTTGTCACTTGATCCATTCCAAAATATCTTAAGCCAAAACGTATCATTGAGAGGATACGACTCTCTCTTTTCAATATCTTTGTTTAATTTTTCCACGTCCTCCGAGAAAATAACAAGGAAGTAGATGAAATGGCTAATAGAGCCATTGGTTTAGCCCCATGTTCCTTGGGAGTTTGCAGGAAAGTGAGACATGTAACCCCTCCCTAATGAAAGGGGATTGAAATATGGATGGGCCCCTTTGGGTCCACGTAAGGGAATATTGGAAGGGTACGCATGGAGGGCTCATGCAAGGGGCATCTTCCCGTCACTTCAACATTTTGAAAGCTCGAATAAATCACATAGAGAATATTCGGCTCAAGGTGAAGGCTTGGGAACCATTAACAATGATAATGAAGCTAGCACAAACATGGAAATCTGCATGTGGATGGTGTACTTGGCCTCATGGGAATTTAAGAGATTCAATACGCACATACCTTTCTCCTGTTTCTTGTTTGATGGATTTGAAGACATATGGGAGTGAGGCAATGATGAAAAGATATGCCCAGGTGTGGGAAGTACATGCCATGAAGGAGAAATTAGTTTATGAGGTCAGTTGGAATGTATGTTCGCACAATGATCTCATTATCCATAGAGCCTGTAATATTCCGAAGATTGGTGATTCATGCACCCATTCGAATTGGCCTGGGAATAAGGATATTCAAACCAGGTTTGAAGTCTCAATTCTCATTTAGGGTCGACAATATCCTAGATTTTGGAAGAGGTGGTTCTCAGGAACACAATCTCATTCATTTCCCCTGGAAATTTTTGTTGTTCCTGGGTTGTAATCTGGAGAGAGGCAAGTCTAAAGGTGTTCTGGTAAGTGGTGCAGGAATCCATTTGAAATGGACAAAAAATAAGGATATTTCAGTTGGGTCTATATATTTAATTATCATTTCCAGGTCAACATCCGGATAATTCGTAGAGGGGACAAAAAAGAATGCATTCTTAGTCCTTCTCCCTGAAAAATTTTGTTGTCCCTGGGTTGTAACCTAGTACAAGGCAAGTCTGAAGGTGTACCAGTAATTCATGTGTTGTTTAGTCTACAATTTGGTTCTTGTTTCAATTTTCTAGATATGGCCAGTATAATGGAAGTCGATAGGGGAAGTTTGACACAGGAATAAGTTGTGGAAGATAACTTCACAAAGATCTAGAAATTGACAATTAAGGTAAATGCACTCAGTTCTACAGTTACATTTGTACTAGAAACGTTGGCTCAACACCATGTGTTAGTAGGATTGTTACAGGATGAGGTGGATTTCTTGCAAAGATATGGGGAATCTCTATAGCTAATATTGGACCAGAGGGAGGCTAGGACAGAGTCTTCTACTCAGGTTATGGACACATGATTCTCTCTCAGGCAGAAGGTGAAGAGGTTGAGGATACTGCTGGACCTGAATATAGCAGTGACATCTTCAGATGAAGAAGTAATGAAAAAAGAAGAGGTCTAGAATGCACTACTTTCAATATAGATATGTTTTTATTTTTATTTTTTTATGTATACTTGTGTTTTTTATCGGTTATATATAGTATAATATCAGGAGTAGAAATAGATTAGAGACTTGGAAGATAGTTGGACTATTAGAACTGGATTTTTGCTATATATACCAATTCTTTTCTTTTGTATTCAATAGTCTTGGCCTCGCCCTTTTAAATGAATAAAATTTCCCAATCCTTGTGAAAAAGAAGAAAAAGTTGTTTTCAAAGATGGAAACTTCCCTAATTACCTACGGATACAGATAGAAGAAGAATACAAAACATATGCCATTATCTATGGATGATGGTATATGGAATAAAAATTTAGGAACACGAATAAAAGGTGCAATATGATATTTTTAGAATTAATTATTTTGAAAAATAATTTAATTATAATTGTGTATTTATGAGGTAAAAATAAAAATATAAAATTCAAATTTATTTTTTTAATTTAAATGTTATATATTTGTTTTTAAAATTTTAAAGATATTATTTATGAAATTAAAATAAATATTCATTTTATTTTAATTTTTTAAATGTATAATTATTTTAAATGGTGGTGCTGACTTAATTAAGCACCATTGTTAACTAGTTGTTGGTGAGAAAGACTTACGACTGATAAAACTTCTGGCGTAGTTAAAAAAAACTCTAATTAACACAGTAAAAACACCAGGCCACGAAAATCCATAGCGCAATGAAAACTATGCAGAAAATGATGTACTAAATGATCCGCAGCCACAAGGTGGTTGATCAACTCCGATAGGCGATTACCAGCGAGTGACTGGAGGGGCGCTTGGTCGTGGCCCGAAAGGTGGAGCGCGGAAGGCATTCACATATGTACAAATGGAAAGCTGTTAAAAATGCAATCATGCACTAAAAATATTAATTGAAATTACCAGGCTGGTTTAATAAATGATAAAAAGTTAAAGTAGAGTAAATTTGTAATTTCAAGTAAGTTTGTTAATCATTTGAATGTGGCAATTAGACAGTAATTTCTTAATCATATTAAGTAAATGTTAAAAAGTAAACATGTTAACTGAAGCTTTTAAAAATGCTAGAAAGTTATGAACATGAGATCTGGTTCATTGATTTAGAAGGACGATCAAGAATATGCTAGCATCTTCCATTAATAACCATAGGATTGAAATTAATGATTAAAAGATCATTAAATATGTCCATTACCAATAAATGTACGCTTTTCAACTTAATTAATTGATAGAGTAGATTATTTTAAATAATCTAATATAATTTTAATTTGGTCATATAAAATTTCAAATATTAAAATTATGATATATATATTAATTTTAATTTGGTCATATAAAATTTCAAATATTAANTATATATATATATATATATATTAAGTAATGAACTATTGTATTATATATAAATAAACTGTATAAAAGGAGTAGAGAAAAGCCGACCCCATGAGACTATGACAGTCTCTCGGAAAATAGAAGAACCTATCCATATGGGAAACCTAGCTAGTGTATTGATCATAAATGTTTTGATAATCTGACTAAGATTTGTCTGAACAAAACTGAACCTCTGTCTGATAGTAACAAACTTATAAGCATCTGTAAAGGAACCTGTGGTTGAGGGATAGCTGGAACATTCCTCTGAGTTGCAACAGACGAAGTCTCTGGGCCCGTGTAGTGACACTCTAGGGGAATGAAGGAACCACCCAACCTATTGGCCATCCAGGAGAGAATCTCAACCATGTAAGCATTATGAGTCTCAAGGGCCTCCATTCATCCCTTTAATTTCCCGAAGTCGTCGTCCTTGGGGAGCTTTCATCATTCGATTCCTGTGCAAGCCGAGAATCGTATCCCAAACCCAGGCGTCCTCCAACATTATTCACACAAGTGCCAATTATGGTTGCAGGTACAGTGCAGTTACTAATTTATTCATTGAAACAGACGGATCGAATCCTGCTACCTTCCTTCTTGCCACCGATATGATCACTCTCATTATGTCCCCATGCATGTAGGGGATCACTTGCTTCTTGTGAAATGATAGAATCTCATTGAAGGGGATGTTCTTTTATCTTGAGAGCCCAAGGAGTATTAATGTCGGGAGAATTACCCCGCATTTCATCATGAATGATGCCTCTTAGACTTAACTCACGCTATCCTCCCTCCCTTCTTCATAATGAATGTTTAGATCCTTCTGAATTGATAGGAGTGTTGCTCAGTAGGGTATCCATGTGGTTGACAACACACATCCGCCTGATTGTCATGTTAATTGGAGAGCATCCCATCGTGGGGACAAAGATTACCTTGTGCTAGGGAGAGGGTAGATTGCTTGAGACTTTGAGAGGGGAGCTCGTCCCAGACAATGCCAATAGACTCCAAGGGGTTTTCAAATATGACATTGGAAATGTGATCAATAAATTTATTGGAACTCCTTTTGACATGAGAAGAAACCAAGCATGGACTGGAGGGTAGGAGAGGGTTAAGAAGAGTAATACATGTTTTTAAGAAGAGTAATACATGTTTTTAAGCGTAAGTGGCTTGAAATTTTGGACCCTGCAATTCTCCATTGGATCTTGGTGATCATATGAATGATGAGAGTTGAGTCACCTTCAACTACTAATTTTTAAAATTGAAGTTTTTGAGCAATTTGAAGGTCTTTAATCAAATCCCAAAGTTCAACTACATTGTTTGAATTGATTCCCAAATGACCAAAGTTGTTGTGACCTAAGGGGGCCATATATATGGATAAATGTATATGATATGACCCCAAGGGGGGGACATATATGGGCCTAAATGTACATGTAATATACATAATCTTTCATTAGTGTTTCCACCTCACTGCAAAAACCTTTTTTGAATTAAGAGAATATAAATTTGAAAAGTTGGAATGACTAAGTATTAACAAGATTAAGAGAACTATACTTATTAGTCTCAAAATTTCCTTGATCCAATGGTTTTGTCCTTCATTCCTTCCCAACAAAGGCATGCCAAGGTATTTATTTGACAACTTTGCATTTGGAAAATTCAAAATTCTTAATATTTCTACCTAAATTTGGATGGAAAAACAAGTTTTGAGATTTTTCTTTGTAAATTTCTTATTCAAAAATAAGTTTGTATTTCCTTAACATTGAATTCTTTTTATCACAAAAGTATCATAAAAAAATGTCAAAGGATTGATACTCCTTATTTGTATGTATGTAATACATAATCTTTACTTCAACTACACATAATCTTTCATTAGTGTTTCCACCTCACTACAAAATCCTTTTTTGAATTAAGAGAATATAAATTTGAAAAATTGGAATGACTAAGTATTAACCAGATTAAGAGAACTATCCTTATTAGTCTCAAAATCGCTTTGATCCAATGGTTTTGTCCTTCATGCCTTCCCAACAAAGACATGCCAAGGTATTTATTTGACAACTTTGCATTTGAAAAATTCAAAATTCTTAATATTTCTACCTAAATTTGGATAGCTAAATTTGGATGGAGACATTCATAAACAAGTTTTGATATTTTGCTTTGTCAATTTCTTATTTCAAAGTTACTTCAAAAATAAGTTTGTGCTTACTTAACATTGAATTCTCTTTATCACTAAAGTATCATAAAAATTTGTCAAAGTGAGGATTGATAGTCCTTATATGTGTATATGTACTGGTGGTTTTTTTTATGTCTTAGAGCACTTATACTATTTATAAAATAAAAGTACCAATGTGGTGAATGTCTATCAATGCTTAATGCGTTTTTAATTGGTGAAACAATGATGCTTATACCTATATTAAGCATCTTAATGCTCATTATTATAACAATAACATTGTTACCTTCAATGATATCATTTTCATTGCCATTATACTTATCACTATAGAGATTTCATGATGCAGGAGATATATCACTGCAGGAGATATATCACGATAGTGCTTAATAATATATAGAGCACTGATGCTTTTATATTACATAATACACAATGTTGCATCTTACATAGTTGCACATGAGTGAGCTATATTGTAAGATGCACATTGCTGCAAAAAACCTTTACTAAAATCTCCAAGCACCATTTTTTTTAACTTATTATAAACCTCCACTAAAACCTATTCGAAAACATTTATTTTCGTTAATGGAGGTTTTTTGGGTAACTTTGTCCAATATTTTAATGGTAACAACCTTCACTAATTGGTGCTTTCCTTATAATACACAAGTCATAATAGAATTTGGTATGTCTACCCAAAAAAACATTAAACTTCTACCCTTTTTTAAGGTTCCATAGACTTGGACCTCAAAATAAAATATTTGATTTAAAAACCCATGTTTATATATATATATATATATATATATATATATATATATATATGGTTCTCAAAACTTTATTTTAAAATTTGTTGTTCTCCATAAACATTCTTCTTTCCTTTAGATCATGATTTCTATAACCCGATTGATAAGTTTGGAAAATTACATTTTATCCCACACAATAAAATGTTACTTCTTAAGTCCTCTTTCCCTCGACCACACTAAATCTTCATTAGTGTTTCCACCTCACTTTGAGAAGTATCCTCATTAGACTCAAAATTGCTTCGATCAAAAGTGGTTTTGTCCTTTGGGTTCCCAACAAAGACATGCCAACAACTTCACATTTTAAAAATTCAAAATTCTTAATATTTCTACTATTTCTACTCAATACATAAGTCTGTTTGAGAAGTATTCTCATTAGACTCAAAATTGCTTCCATTGAAAGTGGTTTTGTCCTTTGGGTTCCCAATAAAGACATGCTAACAACTTCACATTTTAAAAATTCAAAATTCTTAATATTTCTAGCTAAATTAGAAACATTTAAAAACACAAGTTTTAAGTTTTTCCTTTGTCAATTTTGTCAATTTCTTATCTCACAGCTTCTTAAAAAATAAGTTTTGCTTTTCAACATTAATTTTCCTTTATCACCAAAGTGCCATTAAAAAATTGTAAGAGTAAGGATATATGAATCATTATGAATGCAACATGTTGAATGTGATGTGCTTTACACTTCCACCAGTATGATGATGTTGAATGTGATGTGCTTAACACTTCCACCAGTATGATGAACATAAATGGTGACAAAGGTCACCCTGCATCGAGCCTTGACAGAATCTCAAGGAGCGAGATGAATCTCCATTAACAAATTCTCTCAAGGAGCGAGCTGAATCTCAACTAACAAACACTGAAAAGGGGTAGTAGAGAAGCATTTTACCACCCAACTTACCCCAGTCTTTACAAAGCTGAACTTTTCTAAACAATCAATATACCTTATTATCTAGACTTTTAATGCATCAAGTTTAATGACCATTTCTCTTCCTTTCAGAGAATGGAGGAGCTCTTGGGCTACTACCAACCCATCCAAAATTTGCTGCCTTCTCAACTACAAAACTCGTTTTAGTAGAGCCATTCACCGGTCTCTCCCCATTGTGAGCCGTTCCAGGTGAAAAGGAGCATTGTTTTTGGCAATCTAATGGTTTTGAATAAAACCTATAAGGTGACCATCAGCTAGTTCCCAATGAAGGCGATAAGAAACCAGCTAATTGTTTAACAAAATGTCTACACCAGAGGTAGTCATCCAATGGACTAAGCTCATCGTGGGATACGCCCAAAACGGGCTCTGTCATGAGGCTTTCAAACTCTTTTGTCAAATCCAACGCTCTGGTGTGAAGCCGAATCACATCATCATTGCCAGCGTTCTAAGCGTATGTGCCAAACTCTCACTTCTTCAACAGGGGCAGTCTGTGCATGCGCTCATCTTCAAAAGTCGAATTAAATCAGATGTTTCTGTATGGAATGCCCTCGTTACCATGTATTTTAACTGCGGAAGCATGGAGGATGCAGTCAAAGTTTTTACAAAAATACCCAAAAGAGACCTGGTATCCTGGAACGCCATAATTGCAGGTTTTGCTCAGAGTGGACATTATACAGAGGCTATGAAACATTTTTCTCTACTTCAGCATGGAGGCCTTAAACCGGTAAACACCACCTTCACCAGCGTCCTTAGCTCGTGCTGCAGGCCAGAGGCACTGGAACAAGGAAAACAGGTCCATACCCACATCATGAAAACTTTATTTGAGTTAGATATCTCTGTTGGAAATGCTATTATAACTATGTATTCCAAATGTGGCAGTTTAGAGTTTGCACACCAAGTGTTTGACAAAATGCCTCAGAGAAATTTGGTTTCCTGGTCTGCTATGATTGCAGGATATTCCCAAAATGGATGTGGGTACGAAGCCTTGAGGCTGTTTCTCCAATTGCAACAGGTTGGCATGAAGCCCAACAAGTTAACCTTTGCGAGTATTCTCATGGCGTGTGCCAATGTTGCGGTCCTGGAACCAGGGAAGCAGATTCATAGCCACATCATTAAAGCTGGACTCGATTCGAATGTTCGTATTACCAGTGCTCTCCTTGATATGTATGCCAAGTCTGGAAGCATGTGTGATGTGCGAGAAGTGTTCGGAAGAATGCCAGAACAAGACAGAGTATCCTGGACTGCTATGATCACAGGATGCGCAGAAAATGGTTTTGGGGAGGAGGCCCTGGAACTGTTCTGTCATATGAAAAAGGCAAATGTGAGTCCAGATGAATTCACTCTTTCTAGTGTTCTTGCAGCATGTGCTAGTGTATCTTTAGAACAGGGCAAACAAGTCCATGTTTATATTAAAAAAATAGGATTCGAGTCAGTTGTCATTGTGGGGAATTCCCTTCTTACAATGTATGCAAAATGTGGGAGCATAGAGAGTGCACACCAAGTTTTTGGCGAAATGCTGCAGAGAAATTTGAGTTCATGGAATTCAATGATTGTGGGATGTGCTCAACATGGACAAGGCAAGGATGCCCTTCAACTCTTTAAACAGATGCAAGAAGCAAACATGCAGCCTGATCATATAACTTTCCTTGGTGTTCTTCATGCGTGCTGCCATGTAGGCCTAGTGAATGAAGGCTATCACTATTTCTATTCCATGAGTAGAGATCACAGTATCACACCGAGAATAGATCATTATGCTTGCATGGTTGACCTTCTAGGGCGTGCTGGACAGCTTAATGAGGCTGAGAATTTTATCACCTTGATGCCATGTGAACCTGACATTTTAGTGTGGCAGACTCTGCTTGGAGCTTGCAGAATTCATGGCAACGTTGAATTAGGAGTACGTGCAGCTGAACATCTGCTTGATCTGGATCCACAAGACGTTGCAACATATGTGCTTCTGTCCAACATCTACGCTGCAGCTGGGAGATGGGATGATAGAGCAAAAGTGAGAAAGGCGATGAAAGACAGGGGATTGAGAAAGGAACCAGGTTGTAGTTGGATTGAGGTCAATAACAGGGTGCATGCATTTGCTGTGGAGGACAAATTACATCCACAAATAAGATTAATTGATGATGAGTTGGATGAGCTGTCAGAGTGAATGAGGGAAGTATGATACATTGCCAACAAAAAAATTGCACTCCATCATGTGGAGTACAGGCAAAATGCCCGTTATGCTACCATAGCTAGCACCCAGTGATTGCTTTTGGCCTAAGCAGGATGCTTTTCAGAATCCCTATCGATGTCATCAAGATCTTCGAGTGCATGGCAACTAGTCTGTGGTCACACATTCTGAATAAGTTCATCTACTAAATTGCTGGCCAATAAATTGTCTCAAGGGACAACCACTTTCATCATTTCAGGGGGTTATGTTCCTGTTGATTTTATTGGTGATGATTGACAGGATAAACAAGAAAGATTGTAATTTCCTATCTGAGTTGTTGACAATCTCCTTGTTTTGCAATTGTTACAGTATTAACCGAGTTCATCTCTAAAATTGCTGGCAAGAAGTTTTCTGGTAAGGATGTCAACTGGTTCCTTATTCCAAGGATAAACCATGTTCTGGAGTCTGGAGGGATTCAACTGGCAAAAGATATTGAATTTTGTGTTTGAGGGACTGGAATCTGAGGGTGGCAACTAGTGTACACGATGGTTGGTGGAGTAATCATCATAAGGAGGACAACAACCAGTTTCCAAATGTCAAGTTAAACCATCTAATTGTGGGGATTATTTTTAATGTTAGATTTAGACAAAATTAGCCATATAAGATTAAATTCACCATGAATCTGTTATGCCTCAACTTAACCCATTCACCAAATTTTATTTTGGGTCCACTATACGTCACATGGTTGAATTTTAATACTTTGTGGTACATGTATTAGGAATAAAGTATAATTAAAATGTTTGAGTTGATGATCCTAGGCTTTTGTAGTGGGACTCGGAATGTTCACGATGACAGAACGTTTGAGTTTATGATCTTCGACTTTTTAACTGAGAGTTAACCTTCCCACATCTATTAGTGGTAATCCAAGCTACGAGAACTGTTCGGAAAAAATATAATGTTGAGAGCCGCATAGCCCTAGTTGTAACATAATATTGTAAACATTAATGAGTGAAGGTATGGCATCTTTTTCCATCATAAGAAAGCGAGAAAGGTAATTCTTCTTCGGGATAAGAGCTATAGAACCAAGAGGGAGAGCAAGCACAGTTCGCAAGAAAAGCTTGGAGGGGAAGCCTCATGGCATGATTTGGATTATTTTGAGAACGACATGAAAACAAAAATATAACCGATATATAACAAGGAAATACACAGAGATAATGCAGAGAGCACATAAATATAATGAAAACTAACTTCTATTAATGAGCAAGAAAGAACTAACTGACAGAATGGGGCTACGCTTAATTTGCAACAAGCATTACATCACATTCTATTGCATGCTTAGAGGGCCTCCTTCACCTCAATTATATATGAGAGAGTGAGAGGAGAACAATTCCCATGATGCGTGTGGGATAAATTGGACTAAGTTTATAAAATGCCATAGGCATGTAAAACAATAGGACTTCTTGAGCGGTCACCCATCTCAATACTACTTTAGCATGAGCATGCTTAACTGTGGAGTTCTAATGGGATCTGGTGCATTAATGCTATGTTGTAGGCATGTACATAAGACCACTTTGAAATCATTACATGATGTCTGTAATTAATAAATGAAGATGACATTACATTCTATTCCCCTTCAAAAGGGTGAATATCATGGTTTATCAAAACTATAGGCTCAAAATGGTGATTCAGTGTAAAAGGTGAATGGCCACTGAGATCCATCGGGATCATTTCCCCCCCTTTAGGAAACAATGGTCTCCATTCCGTCAAGTTCCCTTGGGAGACGGGGAGACTTATGCTAAATTCGAAGCTTGGTGCGCTGCTTGCCTTGTTGAAGAAGTTGTCCTGCTTAGCTTCATGAACCTGTTGTTGGAGGGGTTGGAAACATTCAACCAATCTAGCTGCATGATCTACCTGAGTGTGGGAGGACTCTGTCGGTGAAGATGCAGCATGAAGAGTATGAAGGGTTCTATTATAACCTTCCTTGATTGGGCTGTGTGGAGGCACCCCCGTAGGTGCAACAAGAACATCTTGGTACTCTTCTACAATCTTGTTGATTTTCTTCTGCTGGATAGAAAGGTCTTGGGATGAGGTTGCAATGTCCTTTTGTTCACCTTCTGATCGGATTGTGAAGAGGCTAAACTTTGTAGTATGAGAGATTACTTTGCGGCATTGTTTTGGTGGGACAATAGTCAAAACTACCTCTGGTATCCCATATAGATGATCCCCCAAAGTAACAATGACGCTATGGGGTCGAGACTCATAAACAACATGACGCCTCCACATATATGGTTGCCCTAATAGAACATTACAGACATGCAGTGGGGCAACATCATACAATACCTCATCCTTGAAGGGCTTGATGTCATAGGACATGCGACACTATCGACTGACACAAAGATCGTGACCCTGACGAAGCCACCTGATATTGTATGGCTGTGGGTGTGGTGTTGTTTGCAAATCCAACTGCTTGACAATCTCTGATGAGATGATGTTCTTTTGGCTTCCGCTATCAACAATAAAATGCAGTGGGGTCCCCTTCACCCACATATGTGAATGGAAGAGTCATTCCCCCTCTTCAGGATCCTCTTCTGGTTGGATTGTTACAATTGCGATAGTAGCAGTGGGTTCTGCATCAATGATCTGTTTTCTTTTATTATTTTATGAATCAAGGTCCAAGTCGGGGTTCGTCTCGTTATCGTTGAGCTCAGCCACCAATGATTGTATTGAGCGACATTCATTAGTGTTGTGCCAAGGGCTGTTGTGGAACTCACACCACTTTCTGGTGACATTGTTAGACTTCCCGCTACTCTTCTTTGCCTACATCTGGGACTGGCTCTCTTGAGGTTGGCCTTCCTTGCTCTGTCCTTCATTATGCGAGTTAGAGTTGCCTTTGCCATGCTTCTCCCACTTTCTCTGTTGCTTGAATTTCTGCTTAGTTTTCACTGCATATCAATAAACAACTCCTAGTGAGGAGATGTCCAAGAAATCCATCTTTGTTTGGGCATAACTATGTAGACCACTGCGATACTTCAAAACCGGGTGCTGCTCAGAGTCTTTGATACCCAACTTTGAGAGCAAGGTATGAAAGATGTTGGTGTACTCCGACACCATCTGGTCTCTTTTCTGATGCAGAGTTGTCTATCTCATGTATTGGTCATCATAGTTTTCGATAGGGTAGAACTACTCCTTTAGGGCATCTACAAAGGCCACCCAAGTGGGTTCTCTCCCAAATAGTGTAGATTCATCCGTGGTGTACCTCTCCCAGTAACCTTCCCACCAAGCTTTGACACGAGGAAGGGATTTAAGGAGCGCGAAGGTGATCTTTTCACTGTTGGAAATTTTTTGGACAGAGTAATAACTTTCTAGCAGATTGAACCATTTTTCTACAACATCTTCATCTATCTGGCCTTCAAATAAGGGGATATCAAAATTGACTTGTACCTTAAAGAGTGTCGCACTTGTGAAATTGCTTCTTGTTGAAGATGCCTCAGCTACTACCATCGGTAGTGTTCGAAGGATCTAAGCAAAGTTGTCCATCATCTCGTTTCTCTGTCGCATAAGGGATTCCTCGAGCAACGTCTTGAAAGGATCTCATGCTTTGTCATCTCTCTTTTCTTCCTCCATGGGAGATCACTTGGGCTAGTGAGAGTAGTTGTCCTCAAGCGAAACTAGCTCGAGACCCAACTCTCTATACCCTGACCTCGTCGGGGACCTTCTCTGAGAAACAACAAGGAACAACCTGCTCTGATACCACTAATCGAAATTATTTTGAGAACGACATGAAGACAAAAATATAACCGATATATAACAAGGAAATACACAGAGATAATGCAGAGAACACAAAAATGTAGTGAAAACCAACTTCTATAAATGAACAAGAGAGAAAAAGATTGTAGAACACAAATTGGTAGAATGGGGTAGCCTATCTTTGAAAAGAAAGAGATGTTCACTATGCTTCATTCGCAACAAGCTTTAGATCACACTCTATTGCATGCTTAGAGGGCCTCCTTCACCTCAATTATATAAGAGAGAGTGAGAGGAGAACAATTCCCATGATGCATGTGGGATAAATTGGACTAAGTTTATAAAATGCCATAGGCATGTAAAACAATAAGACTTCTCGGGCGATCACCCATCCCAGTACTACTCTAGCTTGAGCGCGCTTGTAATATTCCCCAGTAGTGCCCTAGTTATATTATGAATTGTAATCATGTTTTGTAGGTTGGTGAGCCGAGTATTGATACGCTGGTGGGATTATGTGTTTATTAGGCCGGAGAGCCTCAGTATTAAGGCTATGAGCCTGATTTTGTATATGTAATTATGTAGATCATTAATATAATATATAAACATCGCTGTGTGTCGAACGACCATGAAGAAAGAGTGATGGGGGACTAAGCTTCCACAGAATGAGTAAGGGAGAGGGGGATGAAAGGTTGGAAAGAGGGGCTAAGCTTAGGGGCTTAAGTCCTTGAGAATAATATTTTATTATTATTCTAAAGTTGTGTGACAAAACATGTTTTTATCCTAAGTCCTGGGAGAGGCAACGCATGTAGCTCCAACGTGTGCAAAAGAGAATGCATGCAACTTCATGAAGATAAGTGTCGACCTGGACGCATGCGGTTAAAAGTTGAAGTGTCAGCTGAGTTGGGGGTTCATCCTCCATTCTTCCATCCGCTGTCTGAACCGTTTGGAGTCAGCATCTGATTGCTGCATACCTCACATAGCTCTGAAAATTGAAACCATGAAACCTTTGTGATCGACTGGTGTATTCCCGCGAATTCCATCCAGTCTCTGCGTCTGATCTCCATCATCGATCTCTGCATAATTTTCCTGTCACGCACCCTAAAAACTAGTGGAAAACCCGTGGACTGAACCATGTCTCTTGTGTGTCCTATGAACCGGTTTATCCACACTACAAATCTAAGTCTGTGCTTAACTGTTTGGGTTGTTTTCTTCTGAGAAACCTGAGCATACTGTAATTGTCTATGTTGTGTGTGTTGTAACTATGGGCTGTTGTGGCCACACAGTCCCTTGGCTGAGTGTGATTTGTTACCGTCATTTGTTCCTAGCTGAGCCATCTGTTGTCCTCCTTGTGTTGGAACGAAGCTGAAGAAGCAGGCTATCAGGCATGTGTGCAACACTCTCTCCAGGCGAGAGAGGTGGTTGTGGTTGAAGAGGCAGGTTGTCATGCCTGTGAGCGACTCTCTCCAGGTGAGAGAGTACGCAGAGGGAGTGAGAACTCTTGGAAGGGGTCCTGTAGCTTCCACTGAGCTTGGAGAATTCCGGTCCAGCCTGTTGTTGAAGCCGAAGGCAAGGGAGGTTTAGCAGCCGAAGGACTGTCTTGGTGACAGTGAAGGTGTATACTCCTGGGCTGAGACATGCATGTGGGGAAAGAGAGTTTGTGAGAAGTGGGCATAAGTGGCTCCTGGGAGAGAATCCTTCCTCATAAACTGTGTGTCTTCTGTTGACCTTGCCTAACCTAGGATTCCCTTGCCCGATGGAGCTTAGTCCCAGCTCGGGGGTGACCTACTGCTGAGAGTGATGAGACATGTGGTCTAAGGCTGGGAGGTTCGTGGAAGGCATGCACGCAATTGGTGGTGTTATGCCAGTTTAAAAGATAAGTATTAATTTTGTATTTAATTTATATGTGATGTATGTCTGTGTCTTGAAATGTTATCATGTATTCCGTTGCAAGTTTGAATTGTTGTTAATTTTGTTTAAGTATGTATGACAACGGTAAATCCATGTTAAATTTGTTAATTTGATTTAATGCATGTTATATATATAAGTATGAGAATGTTTTCGCGTAGTAGCATTGCCCGATAGTGGGGTTGATGGCCGGGGATATTACAACGCTTAACTGCGGAGTTTTAATGAGATCCAGTGCATTAACGCTATGTTGTAGGCATGTACATAAGACCACTAGGAAATCATTACATGATGCCTGTAATTAACAAATGAAGATGACGTTACATTCCATTCCCCTTCAAAAGGGTGAATATCATGGTTTATCAAAACCATAGGCTCAAAATAATGATTCAGTGGAAAAGGTGGATGGCCACCGAGATCCATCTGGATCATGGCATTCCCCTCCCATTTGTCTGTAAATATTTTCTTTATGTCATACTAATGAAGCATGGTTAAATGTGGTTTTCCAAATTTCATCATCGACGTTGTTTCGATTGGTTAATTCTCACATTTGGTTGAATCGATAAATTATGAGAGAGTTATTCATTGAGATTATCTAGGTGAGGTTTAGGTTCAATTCTGGCTGGCTTCCACTATAATCTAGGTTAGTGTCTAGAGTCCGCAAACTAGTACTTAGCAAGAAATTTATGACTTAGCAAGGACCGAGATGTTCCAAAGTCCACTGCAATGGAACCTCTATCATACGGGGTGTCACAACAGGGCAACATGTCTATTTTGTGGGAATTCAATCTGGGTAGAGAGAACACATGATTGGTTGACGTACCAATCTCTCCTTTAATCTATACATGTGTTGAGCTAGAATATTCTAGCTATGTTGCTCATTCACACTCTCTATTTAAACTGCAAAAGGACACATGATGAAACAACGTGATCCATGCCATCAACTAGATTGTTGCATCAAAAGGTTCAAAAGATTTGTTGACTGTATTGCATTGTGAGTATCTTTTTTTTCAATGTGTATTTTGAATATTTCTTTGGATAAAATTTCTTATCACATATTTTATTGAAGATGATGTGGATCGTCAAAGGGTTCTCCGACACCGCGGATCTTCGAATCTTCGAATTCGGTAGTATATTGCTATGGGGTATTTCATGAACCATACATGGTGATTCTTACACTTGATAGGAGAATTGTGGAGCTTTGGTATCTTATCTTCGATCTTGCAACCTACAATATGGCCTTAATGTATTGTATCATTGTCGTCATGACAACTTTAAGCCACTAGGATATCAACCTTTTGACTTGGAGTGATTCACTTGCTTATGTATGCACCTCAAACCATGTTGAGAGGAGTTTATCATCTAACTAATGACCTTTGGTTTGAAAAAACTATAAGCAAAACAAACAATACATAAGAGACAAATCTAGAATAGGAAAGTACAAAGCGCAATTGTATTAGCTGATAGTCTAAAACTATAAAGGGAAAACAAAACAAGAAGATCAAAAAGTCAGAACCAAATCCTAATGACTAGTACAACTGACACGAACAACTGGCAGTGTATAGTCATACTCTGTTGAGGTTACAACTAACACTCCCTCTTAATCTCAACAGTTACAAACATCAACACTGATAATGCCCAAGTGCTCTCTCTGAAAATCAAAAATGTTTTTTCCCAATGGCTTTGTAAAGATGCATGTGACTTGGTCTCGTTAGCCACAAAATTGAAGCGTGATTTCACCATTATTGACTAGCTCGCGTATGAAATGAAAATGAGTGTCAATATGCTTGCTTTTCTTATGAAAAACATGGCTTTTGGATAAAACAATTGCTGAAGTATTGTCACAGAAGATAGGAGTTGGCTCATTTTCTGTATGTGACATGTCATTCAATAGTCTTCACAGCCACACAACTTGACAAGAAGCTGAGGTAACAATGACATACTCTGCCTCTGCAAAAGATATTGAGACAATGAAATGCTTCTTTGATGCCCAAGAAATCAGATTCGTGCCCAGGTGAAAAGCATACCCTGAGGTGCCTTTTCGATCATCTAGGTTGCCTGCAAAATTACTGTCAGTGTAACTAGAAAGATGATTATCTACAGATTGTGTGTACCATAAACCAAAATTGAGAGTGCCAACAACATATCTCATAATCCTTTTTCCCACCTTCCAGTGAGAATCTTTGGGAGATTCCATGAATCGGGAAACAAAGCTGGATGCATACATAATATTAGGCCTAGTCGCTATAAGATACAACAAACTTCCTACTAAACTTTTGTACAAAGTAGAATCCACTGTAGAGCCTTCATCTTGCTTGCTCAATTTTGTGCCTAGGGGTATATGAATTTTTGCTAGATTGCAGTCTCCAATGCATAATCTTTTGATAATGTCTGTTGCATACTTTTGTTGACAGACAAAAATCTCTTTGGTTGATTGGTCAACCTCAGTCCCCAAAAAGTATTTCATTATGCCAAGATCTGTCATCTCAAACTCAGATTGCATGGCATGTTTAAAACTGGTTAACTCAAGATTTCCAGTATATATCATGTCATCAACATAAAGACAGACAATCATAATTTTACCTTGCTGATATGTTTTGGTGTATAGAGTTGGTTCATTTTGGCTTCTGCTGAAACCACTCTTGATTAGATAAGCACCAATTCTGTTGTACCAAGCTCTTGGAGCTTGCTTTAATCCAAACACAAATCTCTTCAACCGATACACTTTCGTTGGACGCTCATTGACTTCAAATCCAGGTGGTTGATCCACATATACCTCTTCTTCTAAGACACCATTCAGGAAAATTGACTTGACATCCATCTGGTATACTTTTCATTTGTGTTGAGTTTCTATGGCTAAGAGAGTCCTTACAGTGTCCAACCTTGCTACTGGAGCAAAAGTTTCACCATAATCAATGCTTGGTTGCTGTGACAATCCTTTGGCAACAAGTCTTGCTTTGTGTTTTTCAATCTGCCCCTTTTCATTGAGTTTAGTCTTGTAAACCCACTTGACACCAATACTTGTCTTATGTTTGGGCATGTTATGAGGAAAATCTCTCTATGGCTAGGGCAAACCAAAATAGACAGAAATGACTGCAAAAATCAACTCTATCCTCAAGTATGCTATATAAACAAATATGATAGCAAGACAAGATAAAAGACCTACCTCGTCCAGAGATTCGATGAAGTCCACCGTTGAGCACTTGACCCAAAACAATATACCTGCAACTAATTCTCAACAACCAAGCAAAACAAGCATATGGTGATAATATATGATGTTAGCACATTCAATAGCATAATCCATTAATATAACTAACAAATACGCCCATAGAATAATAACTCAAATGTTTGCAATATATCAATTGGACAAGAAAAGAGTATTTCTATTAATATATGATCAACAAAAGTGATAAAGTTACAGACTTCTGTGTCGGTACTATTCGAAACCAAGAAATTAAGTTCCTTCTAGCTGGGCCTCCACCACTTCAATCCTCCACCAAAGGCAAGCTCATAGAAGAGAGACAATTAAGTTCTCAATCAATAAGGGAAGAGCTTGGGGGTTGAACACTGTGTTCAAACTTAAAGGACAAAGGGATGCAAACTCAATATGAAGTAAATAATTTCTCCAGAGTAACTTTGCTCTCAAAGTTGAATTATTTCTCCTCTTTTCCATAGCTCAGAATTGACCCATTTATAGCCTTCAAATGGAATTGAAGGGCCGAGTCGGAACGTTTCAAGTATATGGAAGACCAAGGATCATAGATCTCATGTTGTGACATGGAAGCCTGACCCCATTTTTCATTTTTGGGCACAAATCCCGATGTACACGCGCTGTAGTGGTGCAGCCCGCATATACACATGATGTATAGTATGCAAGGTGTGTACATGTGGAAAACATGTATTTTTAGCTCTAGGATTTGCAAAAAGAGATGAAAAATCTGCATTGAGAAATGGAAAAAGGTTCTTTGTGCAAGATTGTATAGGGCGAGGCAAATATTTCTAGAACAGATGCCCCCTAATGTGTGAGGTCAAAGGAGTATCTGCGATGGTCGAAATACATTATAAAAACCCAAAAGTGGAGTGATGAGGAACTAGTCGGAAGAACTAGTTCCTCATTACATTATGCACTGAATTTGCATACATGGCTGCCCATTTGAATTACACTACAGATCCATGTGAAAATATACCAAACAACTTTCCGTGGCCATGAATAGGAAAATACAAATGTGGTTACATGCCATAGGTTGTCATAGTCACGAACAAGGCCCAGTAGAACCAGTCTCAAAATCAATATGAAGATATTTGTATACCATGGAGTACACAATGATCTCCCATGATCACTGAATTCATATAGGTACTGGTCCAATGAAAGAGAAGCAACAACTTAGGAAAGTTGCAACCACATACTGATGTCTTCAAGTCTTCTACACAATCCGCCAAAGGTGCAAGTCTACATCATGTGAATAAATGAGTTGAGGTCGAACACAATGAGACATCGTTTGATTACTAGTAATTGAGGTATATCGTTAACAAACGCGAGACAAACTACCGATAATGAAAGTAGGTATCAAGGCACCGAGTACATTCTTACAAGTCTGAATAAATGAGTCGGGGTTGAACACTTGAATAATCCATCGATCAGGAGACATTGATGTATTCCCAACTGTCCTTGGTGAGAGAACCTGCCACTAATGACTGCAAGCCTCAAGGTACTCATAGGACTCTAGGTCTCATTTCTAGAATAGATGAGCTGAAGTCGATGGAAGGAGACTCATTGAAAGGAGAGCATTAAGGCATCTCTCATCATTCAACATGAGGTACAAAGTAGGAGCTTCATGATTTGGAGTAAATCAGATGAAGAACATGTTCACGAACCAACGACTCTGTGCGTCTTTTGCATGTGCCAAGTGCAAGCGGTACACGAAAATTGAATAGAAACCAATGAGGAAAAATGATGACAAAGGCGAGGAAACCACCAATGAGGCTAATGACATCCAAGACACTGCACGAATCCCAATGTGTGAATATATGTCTTGTCGTCGAACACAAGGGAAACCACCCAGTCAATGACCAATGATGAAATGTCGACTGTTGGGTTCAAGGTTGCCTACCAATGATGAAAGTAGGACTAGGGTGGGTGATAGGATTACAACATCATGTGATTCTGAAACAGACTGAGGGTATGACCGACATGCAAAGTCAAGAGTTCTGAGAAATGGCCGACACAGGTTGATAGACTTCCTTTGAACAAGAGCATGAGATATATGGAAGACTCTAGCATCATAGACCCAATGATAAAACCATGAGATGAAGGAGGCATCAATGGAATTCTCCATAGGGACTGGAAGAGTAACTGGTCGGTGGAGAAAACTCTCTTTAACGAGCTCAACCTCCTAAGGCCATGTTAAACCCAAAATTATGATGACAAATGGACTTAATAACTTTGTTCTATGTTCAAAGACGACACGACTTCTGCCAATATAAGATAATACTCCCTTCCCGCCCGTCTTTTTTTGTTATTTCATAGTCAAATGAATGCTATGATACAGAGGAGGAAACAAGTGTCACAAGTAAGAAAAAATAGTTCTAGCAGTGGAACATACCTATGCTCAATGCAAGGAGATGCATGCGGGAGATGGACATTCGGGGGAATGTTCTCTCCTGGGTATAGGGTGTCAAATTGCTAAGGATATAAATGAGACTTTGCTTGGTTGATGATGCAAAACTGCTGATGAAAACGGTTTATAATGCAAAGCGAGAACCAACTATAGGTTCAATACTGCAAGCAAGGGCATGAGATGCAATCATAGCTTAACGCTAGAAAATGTCATTTTTCATAATTGTAGTCTACTTGGTTTGAAAAATGGATAAACTGGTACCAAATAGACGTCCTTTCAAGTCCAATTTGCGAGTGTGAAAGAGACAAGTTCACTCAACAATCTTTTCGCTTTTTGAAGACGAGTTGGAAAATAGATTAAATTTAATTTAGTTGGGAGTCCTCTAGGTATAGGGCAGCATGTTTATGAGTGAGAAATGAGGCTCAACATAAAGTCATGTATTATCTGTAAGGGACTCCCCGTCCTATGGAAAAAATATCTGCATGGGCACCGAATGAAGCAGAGGATCTAACTAGGATACCTATGTTTGGTAAGTCTCTACCACTTGATAACGACATGTATTATAACAGATGGAAGGTTATGTGTCGCAAAAAATGGGTTCGTACCTAAGGCATATGAGTGACGGTTATAGGACAATGCAAAAGTGCATGGTGGAATGGATACCTATCCTATATGCTGGGTAGTGAAAATACCTACCCATGGTTACAAACGGTCAACATAACGTTGAAATCCACAAGAGTCCCTGGTGAAAACTACAAAACCAACTCAATCCATTGCTGTATTAGACCATTAGGAAAAATAATTATTCAAAACTATACAAACTGGGTAAAAACTGCTATAAATAGTAACAAAACCAAAATTTACTATGTCATTTTGAATTTTTACCCAAATAGTGAAAATTGGACTAAAATACCTCCGATCTTCAGCTGGTGATTGTAGGAGCGTCGGGTGACGAAATCAGAAACCGTCTGGACCAGGTAATTCCTCTTCCTCTCCTCTTCCTTTCTAATGGATTAGATTTTTAAATTAGGTTTCAAAATTTGAGTAAATTAGGGTGCAAATTGAGTATTTCGGTGTACGCTGACCATCATTCATTAGGTTGGGTATACGTGAGGTTATACGCGACTGTGTAAAATATAAAATGTGTGTACTCAGCCCTATACATGACCGTGAATGTAGCAGACTGCATACAAGTCCATTAACAATTTTTTCTATGGTTGCTAACTCAAAAATTGATTTTTATCTGACAGGATGGTTTTAGAATGGAGGGAAAGAAAGCATGAGGAGGTAGATGCTGTTGTGGAAAGAGATTTGGGGGCCCAAATGGCCTTGAAAATATGCGGCTTGTATAAAGTTTGGGTACTCAAAGGGATGAGGGCCTAGTGATGTTTCTTGAGATGCTTGTGGATTACTGAGATCCTGACAGTGAGAGCTTCAACCTCGATGGGCAACCATTGAGGATTGAAGTCGATGATATATAATTTTTGACTGGGTTATCGCGTTGAGGTGAGGTGGTGAACCTCAAAGCTCGAGGAGCTGGGAGCGGTATGAATATAGAGGAGTACATAGACGCTCACAGTATAGCAGGGACCCCGAAGGTCGGGAGTCAACTCCCCATCCAAGTGATAAACAATCTCATCCTCAAGATTGTTGTCCTCGTTTTGACCAGGATCACATGATCGACTTCGTTGCACCAGGAGTTGAGCCCGTTCATGTTCTATTCTATAGAGTGTTTGAGACCCACAATAAATGATTGATTTACCTCACTACTAACTAATATGAAGAGCCAGTTGACAGAGTGCAAACATGGTGGCAAGAGGAACTTCAGGTTTGTCTCTATCTTATGTATGTTTTTCTTCGAGCGAGTTTCAGGTTTGGGACCTAGAGTCGAGATCATTCCAAGAGGACCTTGTGATCCAACCATGGCGCAGTGGACTGAGGTAATGAGACGACAGGGGGGAGGTAGGGTGCCCACACCCTACAACGATGATTTATTCTACTAGTGGAGGTGAAAGGTCATTGCTCTGGATGACTATCCCTATGAAGGGATCGACTTCAGAGGGGACCCTAACATGCCACTGCCACCAGGGACCACCTACGGGGACATAGGTATGTCAATGTTTTTAAATATTTCATTTTTTTGTGTTTTGTATGGTAAAACAAAAATGTTTTTGGATGATGCTTAATTACTAACTAGAAACTTGTGTGATGTAGACGTAGGTCTGCGATGACTGGACGAGTTTCCACAACATCGTCGAAGGCACCGGGGAGATGAGGCGGTGGGAGGAGAAGCAGAGAGAATCCTTCAAAACGTGTAGGGAAACCTATCTCGTTTGACTCATAGGATTCTGATGGTTCAGGTAGAGGATCTGTCGGAGGTCATGCAACGATAAGTAGTTGTTGTGCCTAGAGCTTGGGTGCGACTCTTTCAACATCTCGCAAATGCCCTAGTTTGTTATCATGACACACATATGGCACCATAGGCGTAGATGTCGTGGATCTTGTATTATCGGCTGTATATGTGTATTGAGGGTGTTAGCCCCAATTTTTTACTATAAACATCATATTTTTTGAAATATATATAATACAAGGATCTTTGACTTTACTTATATTACAATGTGTACATTGATGAGATGGTTTTATTTGCTTTATTTATGTGACAAATGTTAATATAAAATGAAATTAGCATATGCATAAGATACTTAATTAGAACTCATAGGTATGTGATAATAAGTAATAAAATCAAACTGTCGTCCTAAAAGACGTACCCGTAGGAATCGTAGGAGTAAAGTAGGATCACACACGCGGTAAATGCCATTCAACTGACATACTACTAACTGAGAATCTAGGAGAATCTCTAAAGAGAGAATACCATGTGAGATAACATCGCGCAAAAGTTCTATAATGATTATATATTTGCACATATTATTCATGGATGGCCCTAGACATACGCCACCTGAAGACACCAGTATACCCTTGGGTGAGTAAACCACACAAGCGATAGAAGCCAAGTTCCGTGTATGACTACTTGCTCTGTCTGCGAATCCTAAGTAGATCGAAGACTCCGTTGACATTTGCCAACCAAGGGAAAACTTGATAAGAAAGCTGAAGACAAGAAGAAAGGGAAAATATATATACAGTAAATTACATTAGTATACAAAGAGTTACGCCCAAGCTTGGGGCTCAAGCATAATATCTTTTCAAGTAGAGCCCATTCCTGGGCTCAACCAACATATTCCCTTCATAATGTTCCAACTCATAGGATCCTTTTTTTAAGACACATCACACGATATAGGGGCCGTGCCACATGGGTTTAAACTTTCCTTCCCCCAACGGTTGTTTGGCTTGATCATATAAGAGGACCAAGTCACCCTCAACATACAACCGAGCACATACAAAATTATCGTACTGGACCTTGACACGTCTTTTGTTCGCCTTGATAGCCATAGAGGCATCTCGACGCTGCTTGTCAAGGCTCTTTAGGTGTATAAGGTGTCGCTCGATATCGAAAGCGTCAGGTAGGAGCGCGAATGCCAACTTAAGAGAAGGGATTTCACATTCAATAAGTAATATTGACTCCACATTGTGTACTAACTGGAAAGGGGAAAAACTGTTGGCAGTCTTGACCAAGGTTTGGTATGCCCAAAGTGCAGGATATATCATAATGTGCCAGTCAGATTTACTTCAACTGACAGTTTTATGCAAAATGGTCTTGAGAGACTTGTTGACGACCTCTACCTGTCCATTTGTCTGGGGGTAGTAAGGGGAAGAATGACCATTCTTAAACCCCAGCTTGGATGCTAGCTCTTCCATCATTTTGTTTTGAAAGTGACTTCCATGATCAATGACAATCTCACTTGGGATACCGAACTGGGAGATAATTTGATTGAATACGAAGAAGGCAACAATCTTCCCATCGTATTTAACTGTAGGCATGGCTTAGACCCATTTAGTAAAGTAGTCGACGACCACGATAATGTGTTGATGTCCCCCAACCAAAGTTGGGTTGCAATTGACAAAGTCCACCCCCCACTTGGTGAAGGGACCAACGGTAATGACTGGGCGAAGAGGGGCTGGATGCGAGCACATTTTCCAAGTGAACACCTGGTAGGAGTGACACTTCTTAACTGCTTCAACACAATATTTAAAGATAGATGGATAGAAATAACCAGTTCATAAAATTTTCTGGGCTGTTACAAGCCCAGATAGATGATCACCACAAGCCCCACTTTGGTAATCGTTTAGGACTAACTCATCTTTCTCGTGAGTTAAACAACGACGCATGATATTGTATATTCCTCAGTGATACAAAGTGTCACCGATGATAGTGTAATTCTTATCTTGATATCGTACACGTCGTTAGTCATCTCATGAGAGATGATGACAAAACTTCAAGGTTTGAAGATATAGAATGGTGTCTCCATACCAGGGGTCGGAAGATGAGACAAGAAAAATGTGTTCATCCGCAAACAAATCAATATGGATAACATCGTCATCTAATCGTGAAAAGTAGGATATTAACTCCGTGAAGACTAGTGATTTCTTGGATTTTGCTTCTTGTAAAATGACAATCCATTTATTATATTCCCCCCCTATGATATGCCTGGTAAGGACCTATTGAAATGGATTGACATTGACAACCACAGTAGTCCTGCAAAACAATATATAATGGTGTAAACGTTGGACTACGTGAATGAAAACCAAAGCTAGATTTTCAATGTGAGAATAATTAAGCTCAGGACCGACTAAGTTTCAACTAAGATAGTAGATGACGTGCTCGTGCAACTCATCATCCTCCTGAACCAAAACCATACCAATCGTATTCTCGAACGCGGTGACATAAAGAAATTAATCCCTACTGTAGTTAGGACACTTCAACAGAGGAGTCGATACCAAGGGTTTCTTCAAAGCATCAAAGGACTCCTGGGCTTGCTCATCCCAAATAAAAGGGGTGTCCTTCTTCAAAATATGCATGAAACCCTTAATGATATTGGCATAGTTTACTATAAATCGACGTAAAAAGTTATCTTTCCCTTGTAAACCTTGAAGTTGTCGAACAGTGCACGGGAGAGGCAATCAAAGTATTGCCCCAACCTTTAACGAATATACCATGATATCGGTCTGAGAAACAAGAAATCCCAAAAGACGACTAGACCTAACGCAAGAGATGCACTTATGAGGGTTCAACCAGATTCTATAGTAACAACATCTTTCAAAAACTAGTCGAAGGTGCTTAGAGTGATCCGCTCTTTTACGAGAGTGAGCAGGAAGATCATCAAGGTAAGCTTCGACTATATGCTTAAGATAGTGGAATGTGAAGGTCATATCACGTTGGAAGGTTGCTCTGGCATTTTTAAGGACGAAATGCATTTTCCGATATGCAAAAGTACCCCAAGGACAAATAAATGTTGTCTTGTGTTGATCCTCAAGTTTAATTTGAATTTGGTTATACCCTGAAAATCTGACATAAAGAAAGTAATCCCTACTGTAGTCAGGACACTTCAACAGAGGAGTCGATACCAAGGGTTTCTTCAAAGCATCGAAGGACTCCTGGGCTTGCTCATCCCAAATAAAAGGGGTGTCCTTCTTCAAAATATGCATGAAACCCTTAATGATATTGGCATAGTTTACTATAAATCAACGTAAACATTTATCTTTCCCTTGTAAACCTTGAAGTTGTCGAACAGTGCACGGGAGAGGCAATCGAAGTATTGCCCCAACCTTTAACGGATATACCATGATATCGGTCCGAGAAACAAGAAATCCCAAAATACGACTAGACCTAACGCAAGAGATGCACTTATGAGGGTTCAACCAGATTCTATAGTAACATCTTTCAAAAACTAGTTGAAGGTGCTTAGAGTGATTCGCTCTTTTACGAGAGTGAGCAGGAAGATCATCAAGGTAAGCTTCGACTATATGCTTAAGATAGTGGAATGTGAAGGTCATAGCACGTTGGAAGGTTGCTCTGGCATTTTTAAGGACGAAATGCATTTTTCGATATGCAAAAGTACCCCAAGGACAAATAAATGTTGTCTTGTGTTGATCCTCAAGTTTAATTTGAATTTGGTTATACCCTGAAAATCTGTCCATGAAATAAAATACTTCGCTTCCCGCACACTCATCGAGAATTTGATCGATGATAGGTGTCGAGAAGTTGTCTTTAGGATAGGCTTTGTCCAGGTCACGAAATTCCATGCATACACAGATGCTTCCTTGCTTCTTATTCACGGGAATGGGATTGGATACCCATTCAGTCAAGGGAACCAGGTAGATAAAGCCAACATTAAGTAGTTTCTCTACCTCTTCCTTAATAGCAGGGGCCTTCTGGGGATTGACAGCTCTAAGACGTTTTTGAACAGGTTTAGCATCCAGATAAGTTCTAATCTCATGTTCAACAATATGAGGGTCGATTCTTGGCATCTCTTCATATGAACAAGAAAATACATCTCAAAATTCATTGAAGAGTTCGGTGTAGATCATGATTTCTTCTGGTGAACAATCCACACCGATATGTACGTTTTCAATCTTGCCAGGGGTACGAGAGATATCGATCGTGATAGTAGGAGAGATACTTGCCATATTTCATTCGACATAAATGTCGTGTGTATCAAGTGGAACTATGAGGTGACCGACTATCTCACTCAAAGTAGATCGAAAGTCATCTTGTTCGATTCTAGAAAGATCTAGGAGAAAATAAGAACGATGATGCATATCATCCCAAGGTTTGTCAGAACCATTCATGGCTTCAATGATGGCTTCATTTGAGGGAAAAGTCTCATCGAGGCAATCATGTGAATAAGACAACGAAGTGGCCCACACGGGCTTAAGAACATGATCCTCCTCGTCTGTCGACGAGGTAATAGGATCGGGATTGGTGGAAGAGTCAATAACAACTTGATATGAAATATCTGCTGCCAATAGTGGCATGTCCATTCTAGCATGCGACTGACCTTCGCAAGACGAAGTCGAGGACGATAGGGTCCATGGATCGTTAAAATAGGAAGTGCGGAAAGGAACGAACCTCTCTGACGAAACATGCCTACTAGACATGGTGTAAACATGGTGAATCAGTGCCATGAAGTCAAAGGTACCCATAAGGGATGAATACATTTCGACACTGATATTATTAGTTTCCGGCTAAGAATTGTCGACCACAAAGATCAACGGTCTAACATATGAGTTGAGACTAGCATACACAAAGGATAACTGGTCGATCGTCATGATCTTCCCATCGAGTGGAAAACAAAGAGTGTGGAAGATGAATGACATGACGACAGTCATAACATAGGTCCAATTGCATCCTAGTAACAAGTTATAATAGAGAGGTGTATCAAATACCTTGACATCCACCTCTATTGTCTTCCCACCTAACTAGACTAGAAAGGAAGGAAGAATACTGTGAGGGTGGAGCCGAGAGATTTCTAATAGATCAGGGACATCACACATGTAGCAACGCCTTCATCAACAACCACACATTTGATGGTATACTTTGAGTACCCCACGTGGATTTGGAATGCCACATGGTAAGGCAAACGAGGCTGCACATCCATGACGTCAAATTTGATAACTTTCAAGCCACTGGGGTCTAGATCTCCTAATGTAGATAACAATGCATTCCTCTGTGAAGGACACGTCTGGAGTACCTCTAGAGACGACATCTCATGAGGGGTTTGACCTAGATCCTCAACAATAGAGTAATTATGGGCGGCTCTAGCATTTGGATTGTGGGTAGAGTGCTTAAGTACTCGTTTCGGAATACGCGGCGATGGTTCTAGTTTTTCGATCTGTAAAGTCATCTCCGAAGGAGGGAGAGGAGATTCTATGCCAAGTATAGCCTGTGAAGAACTATAATCTCGAGATCGAGTGGCTACATGAACCTTAACATCGACCATATTGATACACAAATGGTCACCACCTTGCGATGATGGGTTTTGACTCCCACTGGCCGCATTTTAGCATTTTAGGACCTCGAGGCCATGTGTTGGTTATGTGGGAAAGGATTTGTCAGTATGACGGGCGGTAGAGATAGGAGCCTTGCAGCTTCCCCAATTTTGGGACATAAATGAATAAAGTGATCATCTGTACAAAGCTTACAGGGAAATTTCACCTTATGCCTTTCTTTCTTGCCCTCTCCAACATTATTATTCATCTTCTCATTATTATCATTGTCCTTGGGTTTATTATTATTTTTCCCACCCTTACGATTATTATTACAGCCTTTCTTCTTATTCCCGCCTGGTTTCTGGTTACCATTTGGGTCAGTCGATGATTGCACAAAATGCACATCCGCTAAATGAGTGGGATTGGAAGACACAAACGAAGATGGCCCTCCTGCAGACTGGATTAGAGACAACTATTTCAAATTGCTTGTCACCGAGTCTGCGGATTTTACATTGGCGGAGCCTACAATGGCATCGACATGAGGTCCGTGATTTTTTCTAGGGTCATAGGTTGACCTCGGTGCGTCCGGAAGAATGTTGTACAACATATCAGATTGAGCGTATATAAGATCTAACTGTTGGGCTTTGAAGATCGCTTCTTCCTCAGTTGTAACCCGAGATGTAGAAACATCCTTCGAGATAGGAGGCTGCAAAGACTTAAGAAACCATTCTAAAAGAAAGACCATGGGTATGGAGGTCTTAATCAACCTCTTCCATCTGTACTACTCATGGATATGATCTGAGATATGAGTGGTTATGTCCTGGCATAAAGTCGACAGAAGTTCTAGGCCAGTATCGTAACGAAAGACTAACACCATCTGACTAAAGGTCCCATATGACCCCCTAGGTATCTTTATATACCATTTCGCAGGGACCTCAATGAGAGTTCCTTGAAATAATCTTAATTGAATGGAATCGTCACTAAGGGAATTCGAAGAGAACCATAGGTGAAAGGTGGTAACATGATCACTAGGATCCTCACCATTCTTACCTTTGAATTTCAGAATGTCTGAAGGAAGCTTGGTGAGGACGGGGGGCCATGTAGGATCATGACACACATGGTCATCATCAACTTAGATAAGTCTGGAAGATTAAGTGTGGCCAGAAAAGGGAGATAGGGTTGTGGCATCTGGCCCCAAGCTCCCTGGAAAGATTATGTTTGAGGAACTGCAACCCATCTAGGGTTCTGGTAAGCACCATGGCCCTGTCCAGGATTCTAAGACCCTCCTCCAGGTTGGGAATATGTTGGTTGAGCCCAAAAATGGGCTCTACTTGAAAATATATTACGCGTGGCCCCCCATCTTGGGCGTAACTCTTTGCATACTAGTGTATCTTAGTGTATATATATTTTCCCTTTTGTCATCGACTTGCTTATCGAGTTTTCCCTTGGTTGGAAGATGTCAATGGAGTCTTCAGTTTACTTAGGATTCACAGACATTGCTAGTCATCATACATGAAACTTGGCTTTCACTGCTTGGGTTGTTTACTCACCCGAGGGTGAACTGGTGTCTTTAGTTGGAATTTGTCTAGGGCCATCAACGAATAATTTGGCCAAATATAGCATCGTTATAGATCTTTTACACGATGCCATTTCACATGGTATTTTTTCTTTAGAGGTTCTCCTGGACTCCCAGTTAGTAGTATGTCAGTTGAATGATAGTTACCATGTGCGAGACCCTATTCTACTACGACGATTCCTATGGGTATGACTTTTGGAACGACATTTTGATTTTATTACTTATAATCACATACCTAGAAGTTCCAATTATGTATATGATGGATATGCTAATTATGTTTTATATTTCCATTTGTCACATAACTAAATTAAAGAAAACACATTCACCAATGTACACATTGTAATATAAGTAAAGCCAAAGACCAATGTTTTTTATATTTCATTTCTCCAAAAAGTATGGTGTTATAGTATAAAATTGGGGCTCAAACCCTCAAAATACATATACAGTCGATCGATATAATAACCATGACATCTATGCCTGTGGCACTGGATGTGTGTCATGATAGCATACTACAACATTTGCGAGACACCGGAATATTCACACCCACGCATGGGGCACACCCACCACCTGTCGCTGCATTGCCTCTAGCAGATCTTGTACTTGAATCATGGGTATTTTGTGCATCAAACGAGACAAGTTTCCCTACACATTTTGAAGCACGCTCTCTGCATATTCTCCTACTGGCTCATCCCCCCGGTTCCTCCACTGGTGTCATGGGAATCCATTCGATCGTCACAGAACTATGTCTGCACAACAAATTATTTTTTTTAAAATACTTAACACCATCCAAAAAAAATTGCGTTTTTTTTATTCTCTTTAAAAAACACAAAAAAATGAAATATATTTAATAATTGTTTCATACCTATGTCTTCGTAGGTGGAAATTGGTGGCAATGGCATGTCTAGGTCTCCTCTAAAGTAGATCCTTGCATAAGGGTAGTCCTCCAAGGCTATCATTTGTCGGCGCGACCAAAATAAGAACTCATCGTTGTAGGGGGTCAGTACCCTACCACCTCCCAACCGCCTCATCACCTCAGTCCACCGTGACATGGATGGATCGAGCAGTCTATGTGGAACAATATCGACTCTAGGGCTCAATCCTGGAACCCACACGAAGACAAAAGTACACAAGACAGATGTGAACCCGAAGTTCCTCTTCCTACCCTATTTGTAGACTGTCAACTGACTCTTCATGGTAGCTAGTAGTGAGGTGCACCAATCATACACTCTGAGTCATAAGAACTTCATGGAGTAGAACATCAGTGGCCTTTATGCATGATGCAAGGAGGCCGATCCCATGATCTTTGTAAGCACAAGAATGATGATCTTTAAACTCAGGTTGTTGATTGCCCGAATAGGGAGTTGGCTCCTTACCTTTTATGTTCCTGCAACATAGTGAGTGGTGATATAGTCCTCTATATTCATGCCACTCCCAGCTCCCTTGGCTTTGAGTTTCCCCACCTCACCCCGATGCGACAACCTTGTAAGAAAGTATATATCCTCGACTTCAATTCTCAATGGTTTCCCATTGAGGTTGAAGGCTGTTGTATTCATATCCCAAAAGTTCACCAACATTTGGATCAGCCTCACTTGAGCCCTCATCCTTTTGAGAACCCAAAAATTATAAATCCTGCATCTTTTTAATGCTAATTGGTCCCCTGGATCTCTTTCCACTGCAACATCAACTTCCTCATGCTCTCTTTCTCTCCATTCTAGTACCATCCTGTAAGAAAAATCTAATTTTTGAGTCAAATTCCCTTAAAAAACCAAGTTACGGACTTGTACGTGAGTTGTAGTATACAAAGTCGCGTATAGGGTTGCATATACATGGTTTTTTTTATAATAGTCACGTATAGGGCTATGTATACACGACTTGAAGATCTACAACCCACGTACACCCTAATCCCTAATTTGCGCATTAAAAAACTCAAAAAGTAAGACCTAATTTAAAATTGTAATCCACTAGAAATGAAGAGGAGTGCAAGAGTTCTTACTTGGTCCAGAGGGTTGTAAATTCCATATTTCATAGCTCCCTCAATTGACACTTGAAGGTCGTGGGAAATTTGGTCCAAAATGCACTATTTGGGTGAAAATGTGAAATGGTATGGTAAAATTGGTTACTTTTACAATTTATTGAAAAAATTTACCCCCTTTACATAGTTTTTGCTAATATTTTGGCCTAGTGGACTAATAGTGCAGTGGAAGGAGTTGGTTTTGGTGGTTTTATCTAGGGATTCTTGTGGTTTCTAGCGTCGTTTCGCCCGTTCGTGACTTTGGCAAGTATTATTTCTTTGACCAGCATATAGGATAGGTCCTCACCCCATATTGCTTTTTTACATTATCCTATGTATATGATCCATATTCCTTAGGTACAAACCCATTTATTAGCGACACAAAAGCTCCTTACTACTACTAGAAGTGTCATTATTGAATGGTAGAGACTTACCAAACATGGGTGCCCTAGTTAGAACCTTTGTGCCATCTAGTTCCCATGCATATATTATTCCAGAAATACTGGGAGTCCCTTATAGTTCCAATATGACTTTGTGTTTGAGCCTCATATTCTTACTCATAAGCATGCTGACCTATACCTATGGGACTCCCACAAGTCTTGTTTAAGCTCTTTTCCAACTCTCTCAAAAAGAAAAAAACATTATCGAGTGAACTGGTCTCTTTCACACTCGTAAATTGGATTTGAAAAGATGTATATTTGGTGTAAGTTTAACCCTTTTTCATACCAAGTAGACTAATTTCGAAAAATGAATACTCTAGTCACTAGTGGCTAGAAGAGTTCTCCTTGGTATTGTTTTATACTTTTTCATGCCTAGGGGACTAAATTTATGAAAAAGGACATTCTTTGGAGTTAATTTGTAATCGCATTTCATTCTCTTGCTTGCAGTATTGAGCCTATTGTTGGTTCTTGATTTCACATTATAATACTATTACCTCAACAGTTTGCATCATCAGCCAAGAAGAGCGTTGTTTATATCCTTTGCAGCTTGACACCATGTACCCTACGAGGAAACATTCCCCCGAGTGTCCATATCCTACGTGAACCTCCTTGCATTGAGCATAGGTATGTTCCACTATTGGATTTAGTTGCTTACTCACGAAACTTGTTTCCCCCTTTGTATCATAACATTCATTTGTCTATAAAAAAAAACAAAAAAATATGGGCAGGAAAAGAATATTATCTCATGTTGGCAATAGTCATGTCGCCTTTGAACAGAGCAAAAAATTTTGAGTCCACTTGTCATCCAAATTTTGGGTTTAGAATGACCTTATGAAGCTGAGCTTGTTATTCAAAGTTTACTCCTATGTCTAGTTACTCTTCTAGTCCTTATGGAGAGTTTGATTGGTGCCTCTTGCATCACAAAATTTCGGTATCAAGTCTATACTATCGAAGTCCTACATATGTCTCATGCTCATGTTCAAAGGATGTCTATAAGCCTGTGTCATCCATTTCTCAGAACTCTTGGCTTTGCATGTTGGCCATACCCTCAGTGTGTCTCAAAGTTATATGAAGTTGTAGTCCTACCATGCACCCTAGTCCTACTTTCATTATGGGTAGGTAACCTTGAACCCAGTAGTCGACATCTCCTCATTGGTTGTTGACTGGGGGTTTACGTTGTGTTCGATGACAAGAAATCTATTCATGCATTGGGTTTTGTGCAGTGTCTTGGATCACATTATCCTTATTGGTGGTTTCCTCGCCTTTGTCAACATTTTTCTTTATCGATTGCTATTCAAAGGGTATTTTTCATGCATTGCTTGCATCTGGTGCATGCAAAATACGTACAAGGTCGTTGGTTCGTGAACATGTTCTTCGTTCAAGTTCCTCCAAATCATCAATCTATTGATTTTTACATTGTGATGACTGATGAGAGATGCCTTAATTCTCTCCTTTCAGCGGGTCTCCTTCCATCGAATTCAACTCATCTATTCTAGAAATGAGGTCTAGAGTCCTATGAGTACCTAGAAGCTTGTAGTCATCCGTGGCAGGTTCTCTCACCATCGACAGTTGGGAACACATCAATGTCTCCTGGTCAATGGATTATTCAAGTGTTCAACCTCAACTCATTTATTCACTCTTGTAAGAATGTACTGGGTGCCTTAATACCTACTTTCATTATCAGTAGGTTGACTCGCGTTTGTTAACGGTATACCTTAATGACCGATAATCAAATGAAGTCTCATTGTGTTCAAAATCAACTCCTTTATTCACATGATGTAGAATTGCACCTTTGGCGGATCATGTAGAAGAATTGAAGACATCAGTTCATAGTCACATCTTTCCTAGGTTGTTGCTATCATTCATTGGACCAATACCTATATGACTTCAGTGATCATGGGAGACCAGATTGTACTCCATTGTATACAGATATCTTCAGATTGATTTTGAGACTGGTTTTCATTGGGCCTTGTTCATAACTATGACAACCTATGTCACGTCTCGACCTTTATATTTCCTATTCATGGACATGAATAATTGTTTGGTATATTTCCACATGGATCTGCAGTGTAATTCAAATTGGCAGCCATGTGTACAAATTCATTATGGATTGTAATATTATTATGAGCTACTAGTTTGTCCAGTTGGGTCCCCATTGCTCCACTTCTGGGAATTATAATGTATTTTGGCCATCACAGATACTCCTTTGACCTCACACATTAGGGGGAATCTGTTATAGCAAGATTTTCCTCACCCCTTGTAACTTTCTCAGAAGGCCTTTTCCATTTCTCTATGCAGACTTGAAGTCCCTTTTTGCAATTCCCAGAGATAAAAATCATATTTTCCACATATACGTACCCTAACAGTTATACAACATCCATATATGTAGGTTGCATCATTACATCTCGCACACATTATATTTTGTGCCCAAAATTAAAAAATGGTGTCGGGTTTCCATGTCACGTCATGGGATTCATGATCCTTGACCTTCCATATAATGGAAATGTTCCGAATCGACCCTTCAGTTCCATTTGAAGGTTATAAATGGGCCATATCCAAGCTATGGAAGAGGAGATAAGAAATCAAATTTGAGAGAAAATTTACTCTGGAGAAATCATTCACTTCATATTGAGTCTACATCCCTTTATCCTTTTAAGTCTAAACACATTGTTCAACCCCCAAGCTCTTGCCTCTTTGATGGAGAACCTCATTGTCTCTCTTATATGATCTTGTCTTTGGTGGAGGATTGAAGTGGTGGAGGCCCAACTAGAAGGGACTTAGTTTCTCGTTTCTGAGACGCGCTGACACAGATTTTTTTTATTCATACACTTCTTTTGATCATGTTTTAATAGAAATACTCTTTTCTCGTCCATTTAATGTCTTGCAAATATTTGAATTTTTATTCCATGGGAATATTTGTTATGAACATTGATGGATTATGCTATTATATGTGCTAACTTTATATATTATCACCATATGCTTGTGTATCTTGGTTGTTGAGGACAAGTTGCAGGTGTATAGCTTTGAGTCAAGTGCTCAACGATGGTCTTCTTCGAACATCTGGACGAGGTAAGATCTTTATCTTTTCTTGTTAGCATCTTTGTTTATATAGCATACTTGATACTAGAGTGGATTTCTGCAGTCATTCCATCTGTTGTGGTTTACCCCATGCCATAGAGTGATTTTCCTCATAACACTAAATACGGAGAGGTAAGAGGGGAAATATATGCATCTTGATGTAGGAAAATATTTAGTTCAATGCAAATCACAAGAAAATTGTCTTATAATTCTTGGGGCAATTCCATGGTGAGTTGAAGAAGATTAACATCATCTTTATTAATCCAAAACCTTATGTTTTCCTATGAATCAATGATTTAGTAGCATATGAGTATTGTATATTGTGAAAAATGTGATAAAGAGCATAACCATTCATGTGAAAAATCTTACAAGTCAGTGTGAAAATATAAAAAACTCCATCATCATCTATCGCACTATATAGAGTGCTTAATTTTACAAATCTTGAAAAATGATATTCAATAGAAGCATATACATCCCCAAATAACATGGAAATATCTTAACCAAAATGTTGGGGAAAGGGTTTAGACTCTTCAAGTACAATAGGTTATGGAAAAACCACTTTTGAGTACACGGGCCATCAATATGCAAAGTTGAAGGGGAAGAGTGTGAATATTCATGAGGACAAGTTGCAAGGAAAATCTCAAATTCAAAAGGAGGGATATTCTCAGTGGAATCTAGGAGGATAGGGATTAGTTTAAAGGATTTAACAATGGAGTCACCATTCCTCTTAAGTGACCGAAAGATTATTTTCTACAAGATAAAAATATGTAAATCCCACCACAAGGAACCATGATCTACATGTTCCTAGTACAGCCACCACTTTATCTATTATTTGTATCTTGCATTCCCTTTGCATGGATTAGACCATAGCTCTTGATGAAGGAAAAAATCAAAATTGAATAGTTAATAAAAATGGGACCTCTTCTTCATTTTTGAGAGGGCGGTGCTCCCTCATTTTTGTACCAATTCTCCATTAGATGTTGCACATGACTAAACATTCAAGTATACTATAATTGGTATAGTGAACACACCAATGCGTGATTGAGGCATTTCCATAGATGAATTTTGTACTAAGTGATTTTATGAGTAGTATAAAAATACATGGATGTATTAACATGTGATATGATTGGAAACTTAATAGAAATTACCAAAATTAAATGTTGAACTCAAATACCTATTTATTAAAACATGGACAACTACATAGTAAACCTCTCAATGGACACTAAGAGGGAGGATCTCACATCACTTAATGTGGAAATGAGAAATGCCACTATGCTTGAATCCATTCTACATCAAAGGAATATATAAAAATAAGAATCCAAATAAAGAAAACAAATGACCATGTAACATAGATATCGAGCATCAGTACTTTAAATGGGCATCATTTTTCATTCAAATAGGGGGCATTTTACATCCATGATTAAATATACTAAATGGTTACCCTCTTCAAAATGGAGGTGAGAAATTGTCTCAAATCATATTAGTCTTAAAATTGTTTTACAATAAAGACTCATGCCATTTTTAATCAGAATGAGATGATATGAAACAAAAGTAACATACTAATAGCTCCTCCAACATTGATAATTTCCCAAGAGCGTGCAAACTGAAACCCTCATATTTGAAAAAGTGAAACAAGAAGGAAGGAAATTATCTTTGGTACCTTGAAATAACATATATTTGGAGGGAACTTATAGTAGAAGAATGAAAAAACAACAAAGCAAAAATGAGATAGAGTAACAAGATACTCATTGTTCATGAAGGAGAGGAACAATGGCAAACCCCATAATGCATGGTTTTTCACTATTAACTCATTTATAGTGTTTTTGTAAAGAATATTAGAAACCTAGATAGACTAATATTTTGATGAGGATTTTAGAAGCCCAAACAACGTGAAGAATAATATGGAGAGAAAGTTGGTGTAAAACCAATGAGAAAATTAATTTATGAGAATACTCTTGTGCAACCCCATTATTACCATTCTACTTTTATACTCTCCTCTTGCAACCACGTTCAATGGGAAACAATGTTGTAGTGGAGTTTTTATTTGTATATTTATGAAAATTATCATTACACAAGACATTCCCTTTGTACTTTGCATTTGGTTGTGAGGTTACCTCATTATTTGTTTAGCCATGACAAAATATGATCTTTCAAATGAGAAGGCCTCTTGGACCATTGAACAAGGATAAAAGGCAAGCCTACTAGTTTGTCACATGCAACATCCACCCACATCCCATGCTAAATGATGTTTTCCTTATAAACACTCAATACACATCGTATTTGTGTTTGTATATCATTTTTTCCTCATTGTATTCTTGGAACATTGATCATTCTAAGATACATCTGATGTTGTAGGCATAGTTGGAATCATATAGTCACTAGATTTGCCAAACTCCATGAATGCCCAATCATTCTTCACATCAAATTCAAGATCAATGGATATGAGGTGAAGTGCTAAAAATTTTCCATGAAAATAAACCCTTAATCATTCACTTCCTACTTGTCTTTGCATTCAATCTTGGTGATCAAAACATACCCATTGATAGATCTTTCCCCATGACATTGTTTCTTGGATAATGTCTTTAGATCCTTGATCACATTGCTCGAGCAACTTGGTGGAATCATCACTCTAGGTGGGGTTAGAAGATTGCACATATCCTTCTCCATGTTTTTTTTAATGGCTCTTCAAAAGTCTACACATGTTCCATAAGGTACTCTCTTGTCATGGATGTCATTTTTAAATGCCTCACAAACTATTGATATTGGAAATAAAATGCATAGGAAAAAGAAAGAGAGAAAATGAGGCTCATTAGATGGTAATACCATTGCTTTAATATATATGATTACCTATTTGATTTAAGTCTAATAAAATAGTTCAAGGTGTCCACATATCAAATGTATTCATGAATGTTGTTGAGTCTAAACATATACTAAGCAAATGAAACACTCGAATAAGTCATAATATAGTTCTAACTACATAAGGTCAAAACGTGGTGCCTTACACACCAACTAGAGGAGCTCATGTCATTTTAATGTGGAAATGATATAAGTCATGATGCTTGAATGCATTCTACATCATAGGAATATATAAAATCAAACATTCGAATAAATAAAATAAGGGACACATGCAACATAGATATGCCGTATTAACAGTTGAAATTGGGCTTCATTAAAAAAGGGAGCATTTTACATCCATGGTTAAATATACTAAATGGATACCCTCTTCAAAATGATAGTGGAGGAGCCAAAAAAATTGTTTCAAATGACACAAGTCTTAGAATTGTTTTACAATAAACACTAAGGTCATTCTAAATTGGGAAAGAGATGGTACAACATAAAATAAATGACTTTATTAGTTGTGCCTCCAACATTAATAACTATTCAATATTGTGCAACTTAATACACATGAAATTGTCTCAAATGATACAAGTGTTGAAGTTATTTTACAATAAACACTAAGACTATTTTGAGCCAGGAATGATATGATACAGTAGAAAATATAAAATCATGTTAACAATGCCTCCAACATTAATAACTACCCAAGAGTCTGCAACTTAATACTCTTGAAACCCTCATATTTGAAAACACATAATAAGAAGGAAGACATATTATCTTTGGTACCTTAAAATGTTGAATAATTGGAGGTAACATATAGTAGAACAAATGAAAAAAAAACAAAAGGACCAAGAGATAAGAGAACAAGAGAGTCATTATGCATGATAGGTAGATAAAATGAAATCTTAAAATGTATAGCTTTTTGCAATTATCTTTTTTATAATTTTCCTTTTGCAATTATCTTTTTTATAATGTTGTTGCCAAGAATATTAGAAACTTATATATATCTTTTTTTTTTTTGAAGATGTTAGAAGACCAAAATATGTGAAAAATGTCCCAGAGAGAAAGTTGGTGAAACAACAATGAGAAAAATCATTTATGAGAATATTCTCGTGTAGCATCCTTACGACCATTCCACTTATACTCTCTGCTCAAGCTACCATTTTCAATTATCATACCATGTTGTAGATGATTATTTTATTTTTATGTCTATGAAAATGATGATTGCACAAGAGGTTCCCTTAGTACTTTGAATTTGGTTGTGGGGTTACTTTATTGTTTGTTTGGCAATGACATGATATGATCTTTCAAATGAGAATGCCTATTGGACCACAAAATAAGGGGAAAAGGTGGGCCTATAAGTTTTTCATATTCAACAACCACCTACACCCCATGCTAAATGATGTTATCTCCTTAGAACACTCAGTAGGGACCTTGTTCTTGTATCATGCATTCCATGTTGTATTCTTGGAACATTGTTCAGTCTAAGTTGTGTTTGATGTTGTACCTCTAATTGGGATCAAATTCAAGTGGAGGTGAAGTGCTCAAAGATGCTCATGAAAAAAACCCCTAATCATTCACTTCATACTTTTCTTTGCATTCGATTGCGACGAACAAAATATCCCCATTGATTGATATTTCCCATGACACCATTTCATAGGTAATGGTTCTAGATCATTGATTGCATTTCTCAAGGAATTAGGTGGAATCATTTCTCTAGGCAAAGTTAGAATATAGCACATATGCCTATCCATCTTCATCTTCTTCAAATGGCTCTTCAAAAGTCTACACATGTTCCAAAATATACTTTCTTGTCATGGATAAATCTTTTGGATGCCTAGAAAAAATATTTGTAATAAAATGAGGCTCACTAGATTGGAATACCAATACTTAAATATATAGGATTACTATATGGGACAATGTTAGCTTTTGGAATGAAGCAACAATATCTATGATATGTGATAAAATTTCAATCACTACTTAAAAAGGAAAAATGCTCATGCTCATGTAAATAGTGTAAAGTGATAATGATCATTATTGGTGGCATGCATTATTTATTTTAAGTGATGCATACATTGAAGGTAGATAGTTTTCATAAATGAAAAATCTCTATAAGGATATTAAAAGATTCTACACGTTTCCCCCTCCTCTGAAGATGCCTTTACATATCGAAAATCTAGAGCCTCTGTGTAACGACCCTTGATTATTAAGTATAATTAATTTAATAATATAATCCTAAAAGATTAGCTAAACTATATTTATTTATTAAAATAACCTTAACTAATTATTTGTTATTAATTAGTTATTCTTGATTATGATTAATTTAAGT
>ML784315.1:1036086-1049494 GCA_009831015.1 Picea engelmannii
CACAGTTGTTTAAAATAAATTATTGAACCGGACAATTGTGATTAAACGAATTCTCACACAATTAATTGATTGTTGTCTTTTTAAAAGACTAGTCTTGCTGACTGGATTGGATGCATACATAAAATACTAAAGGATGACAGTTGATTAATAGTACATGTACGAGAATTGTATGTACTAGCTACACATACATTTCTTGTACATATACACTATTATGTATGAGTTTTCTTGATTTACTTACTAATAATGTCGGTTACTTATTAAGAATGTGTGAACCATGTTCTTGTTCTTTGTACCATAGGATACCTTAACTTTGGGACAAAGTTTCCTGAAGGGTGGGTGTATGTAACGACCCTTGATTATTAAGTATAATTAATTTAATAATATAATCCTAAAAGATTAGCTAAACTATATTTATTTATTAAAATAACCTTAACTAATTATTTGTTATTAATTAGTTATTCTTGATTATGATTAATTTAAGTATAATTAACTCATTAATTAATATGGTTAATGATTGATTTAATTATTAATTAATTAATTAATTATTTAATAAAGTATTAAATAAGAATTGAATAGTAAAATATAATGTTTAAATTGAGTTACGTATCCCACAAGGGATAACGTATCCAATACATGGATAATATATTTAATGAATGGATAAGGGTAATTAAATGTAGGGATAAGGAATTGAATGGGAGGAGGAAAGGCGGTGAAGGAGGAATAAGAGGGGGAAAGGAGTGAGGAGGAGGGCATTCGACGGGAAGAGGGCCATGAGTTTGGAGGGGTGAGTATTTCAGAGAGCCGAGAGGGGCTGTGAGACGGGTGTGCTCTGATTGAGGCACATGATTTGCTGGTTGTGACATATTGATCAGGCAGACACCGAGTTGCTAGAGGTTTTGGGCTCAGAGGGCCAGGATATCTGTAGATATCCTGGAGCTAGGTTGTTTTCCTAGTTGGCAGGGTGGACAATAGTTTTGGGCAATTTTTCTGTGTTTGCAATAGGACTGGGCTGTGTAGCAGGTAGCAGGAGAGCAGCAGCAGCAAGGCAGCTGGCAACGGAAATAGCATTAGAACCAGGTACCCTGTTGAATTATGCATTTATTTATTCTGCTATGAATTCGTTAATATTTGATGAATCTAACTTGTTGAAGTTGCTGGTATGAAGATCGATATTATGCTGCATAGATATTGTTTTAGTTAGATATATATATTTATGGGCATTACACTCTACCTCGTATTCTAAAAGGAGTAATCAAACGATCTACCTGCAACCCTAATGCTAGAGCTACCCATAACTACTCTATTGTTGAGAATATAGGTCAAACCCCTTGCAGGATGTTGGCTTTGGAAGTACTCCAGATGTGTCCTTCACAAAGGAATTCTTTGTTATCTGTGTTAGGAGATCTAGACCCCTGTGGCTCTAAGGTTACCAAGTTTGACGTCACGGATGTGAAGCCTCGATTGCCTTACCACGTGGCCTTTCAAATCCATGTGGATTACTCAAAGTATAGAATCAAATGTAATGTTATTGATGAAGGCATTGCAACATGCATGATGTCCCTAACCCGTTGGAAATTCATTGGCTCTCCAACCCTCTCTCAATCTCCGACCATGTTGACTGCATTTGATGGTCGTTCTTTCTGTCCCCATGATATTCTTCCTACCTTTCCATTCCAATTAGGTGAAAAGACAAGGGAGGTGGATGTTGAGGTGGTTGATGCACCCCTTGACTATAACTTATTACTAGGACGTAACTAGACTTATTCTATGACAATAGTTGTATCGTCTATTTTCCATACTTTATATTTTCCTCACGAAGGGAAAATCATGATGATAGATCAATTGTCCTTTGCGCATGCTAGTCCCAATGAATTAGTTGGACCTTCGATCCCCATGATCGACAATTCTCAGTCGGAAACTGAGGATATTGGTGTCAGAATGTATTCCTCCCTTATGGGTACCTTTGATTTCGTGGCACCAATTAATCACATTTATTGCATGTCCAACAGGTTTTCTTCGTCAATGGGGTCCATTCCTTTCCACACTTCATATTTTAAGGATCCTTCGACCCTACGTTCCCTGAACTTGTCTTGTGAGGGTCAATCACATATTGGAATGGAAATGCCAGTGTCAATGACAAAGATAGTGTATCAGGTTTTTCTTAACTCTAATGCCGACCTAGATCTTGTCTCTTTGTAGATGGATGAGTTGGATCCAGTTCTTTGACCCATATGGGCCACTTCATCATCTTGCTCAAATGATTTCCTCGATGATACTTTACCTTCAGATGAAGTAGAGGCCATGAATGGTTCTGATAGGCCATTGGATGATATGCATCATCGCTCTTACTTCCTCCTAGAACTTGTTAGGATTGAATAAGATGATTTTAGATCTACCTTGAGTGAGATAGTTGGTCACGTCGTAGTTCCACTAGATACACACGAAATTTATGCTAAAGAGAACATGGCAATTTTTTCTCTCACCATCATGATCGACATCTCTCACATTCCTGGTAAAAATTACAATGTATATATTGGTGTGGATTGTTCACTTGAAGAAATTCAGTCATTCTCTTAGTCATATGAAAACAGGCCAGGAATCGACCCTCGTATTGAATGCGAGATCCCTTCTCTTAGACTGGAATTTAAGCTCCTAACTGACACTTCTGATCTCAAAGAACTCCCCATACACCTAGAGAGCCTAGATGAGAAACGTCGAGATGCCTCTACAACCATTGAAGTGAATAAACAATATGTTAAAGTCTAGTATGATAAGTTTGTTTGTCCTCGGTAGTACGTTTAGGGTGACTTGGTCCTCTTGTATGACCAAGCCAAAGAACCACTAGGAAAAGGTAATTTCAACCCCATGTGGCACAGTCCTTACATCGTGCGACGTGTCTTAGAAAAAGGAGCCTATGAATTAGAATATTATGAAGGGAATATGTTGGTTGAGCCCAAAAATGGTCTCTACTTGAAAATATATTCTACGTGAGCCCCAAGCTTGGGCGTAACTCTTTGCATACTAGTGTATCTTAGTGTATATATATTTTCCCTTTTGTCATCAACTTGCTTATCGAGTTTTCCCTTGGTTGGAAGATGTCAATGGAGTCTTTAATTTACTTAGGATTTGCAGATAGTGCTAGTCGTCATACATGAAACTTGGCTTCCACCGCTTGGGTTGTTTATTCACCCGAGGGTGAACTGGTGTCTTTAGGTGGAATTTGTCTAGGGCCATCAACGAATAATTTGGCCGAATATAGCATAGTTATAGATATTTTACACGATGCCATTTCACATGGTATTTTTTCTTTAGAGGTTCTCCTGGACTCCCAATTAGTAGTATGTCAGTTTAATGACAGTTACCATGTGAGAGACCCTATTCTACTCCGATGATTCCTATGGGTACAACTTTTGGAATGACATTTTGATTTTATTACTCATAATCACATACCTAGAAGTTCCAATTATGTATCTGATGCATATGCTAATTATGTTTTAGATTTCCATTTGTCACATAACTAAATTAAAGAAAACACATTCACCAATGTACACATTGTAATATAAGTAAGGCCAAAGACCAATGTTTTTTATATTTCATTTCTCCAAAACGTATGGTGTTATAGTATAAAATTGGGGCTCACACCCTCAAAATACATATACAGTCGATCAATACAATAACCATGACATCTATGCCTGTGGCGCCAGATGTGTGTCATGATAGCATACTATGACGTTTGCGAGACACTGAAAGATTCGCACCCACGCATGGGGCACAACCACCACCTGTCGTTGCATCGCCTCTAGCAGATCCTGTACCTGAACCATGGGCATTCTGTGCATCAAACGAGACAAGTTTCCCTACACATTTTGAAGCACTCTCTCCACATCTCCTCCTGCTGGCTCATCCCCTTGGTTTCTCCACCGGTGTCATGGGAATCCATCTGACCATCACGGAACTATGTCTGCACAACAAATCATTTTTTTTAAAATACCTAACACCATCCAAAAACATTTGCGTTTTTTTTATTCTCTTTAAAAAAAACAAAAAAATGAAATATATTTGATAATTGTTTCATACCTATGTCTCCGTAGGTGGAAATTGGTGGCAATGGCATGTCTAGGTCTCCTCTAAAGTCGATCCTTGCATAAGGGTAGTCCTCTAGGGCTATCACATGTCGGCGCGACTAGAAGAATAACTCATCGTTGTAGGGGGTTAGTACCCTACCACCTCCCAACCGCCTCATTATCTCGGTCCACCATGACATGGCTGGATCAAGTGGTCTATGTGGAATGATCTTGACTCTATGGCTCAATTCTAGAACCCACACGAACAAAAAACTACACAAGACAGATGCGAACCCGAAGTTCCTCTTCCTACCCTATTTGTAGACTATCAACTGGCTCTTCATGGTAGCTAGTCATGAGGTGCACCAATCATACACTATGGGTCGTAAGAAATCCACGGAGTAGAACATCAGTGGCCTTGATGCGTGATGCAAGGAGGCCGACCCCATAATATTTATAAGCACAAGAACGATGATCTTTAAACTCAGGTTGTTGATCGCCCGAATAGGGAGTTGGCTCCTTACCTTTTATGTTCCTGCAACATAGTGAGTGGCGATGTAGTCCTCTATATTCATGTCACTCCCAGCTCCCCTGGATTTGAGGTCCCCACCTCACCCCGATGTGACAACCTTGTAAGAAAGTATATATCCTCGACTTCAATTCTCAATGGTTTCCCATTGAGGTTGAAGGCCACTGTATTCAGATCCCAAAAGTTCACCAACATTTGGAGCAACCTCACTTGAGCCCTCATCCTTTTGAGAACCCAAAACTTATAAATCCTGCATCTTTTTAATGCTAATTGGTCCCCTGGATCTCTTTCGATTGCAGCATCAACTTCCTCATGCTCTCTTTCTCTCCATTCTAGTACCATCCTGCAAGAAAAATCCAATTTTTGAGTCAAATTCCTTTAAAAAACCAAGTTACGGACTTGTACGCGAGCTACAGTATACAAAGTCGCATATAGGGCTGCATATACATGTTTTTTTTTATAACAGTCATGTATAGGTCTATGTATACACGAATCGATGATCTACAACCTATGTACACCCTAATCCCTAATTTGTGCATTAAAAAACTCAAAAAGTAAGACCTGATTTAAAATTCTAATCCACTAGAAATGAAGAGGAGGGAAATAGTTCTTACTTGGTCTAGAGGGTTGTAAATTCCATATTTCGTAGCTCCCTCAATTGACACTTGAAGTTCATGGGAAATTGGGTCCAAAATGCACTATTTGGGTGAAAATGGGAAATGGTATGGTAAAATTGGTTATTTTTACTATTTATTGAAAAATTTTACCCCCTTTACATAGTTTTTGCTAATATTTTGGCCTAGTGTACTAATAGTGCAGTGGAAGGAGTTGGTTTTGGTGGTTTTATCTAGGGATTCTTGTGGTTTCTAGCATTGTTTCACCCATTCTTGACTTTGGCAGGTATTATTTCTTTGACCAACATATAGGATAGGTCCTCACCCCATATTGAATTTTTACATTATCCTATGTATATGATCCATATTCCTTAGGTACAAACCCATTTATTAGCAACACAAAATATCCTTACTGCTACTAGAAGTGTCATTATTGAATGATAGAGACTTACCAAACATGGGTGCCCTAGTTAGAACCTTTGTGCCATCTAGTGCCCATGCATATATTATTCCAGAAAGACTGGGAGTCCCTTATAGTTCCAATATGACTTTGTGTTCGAGCCTCATATTCTTACTCATAAGCATGCTGACCTATACCTATGGGACTCCCATGAGTCTTGTTTAAGCTCTTTTCCGACTCTCTCAAAAAGAAAAAAACATTGTCGAGTGAACTAGTCTCTTTCACACTCGTAAATTGGATTTGAAAGGATGTCTATTTGGTGTAAGTTTAACCCTTTTTCAGACTAGACTAATTTCGAAAAATGAATACTCTAGTCACTAGTGGCTAGAAGAGTTCTCCTTGGTATTTCTTTATACTTTTTCATGCCTAGGGGACCAAATTTATGAAAAAGGACATTCTTTGGAGTTAAGTTGTAATCGCATCTCATTCTCTTGCTTGCAATATTGAGCCTATTGTCGGTTCTTGATTTCACATTATAAGACTATTACCTCAACAGTTTGCATCATCAACCAAGAAGAGCCTTGTTTATATCCTTTGCAACTTGACACCATGTACCCTATGATGAAACATTCCCTCGAGTGTCCATATCCTACGTGAACCTCCTTGCATTAAGCATAGGTATGTTCCACTATTGTATTTAGTTGCTTACTCGCGAAACTCGTTTCCTCATCTGTATCATAGCATTCATTTGTCTATAAAAAAAACAAAAAAATACGAGCAGGAAAAGAATATTATCTCATGTTGGCAATAGTCGTGTCACCTTTGAACAGAGCACAAAATTTTTAGTCCACTTGTGATCCAAAGTTTGGGTTTAGAATGACCTTAGGAAGCTGAGCTCGTTATTCAGAGTTTACTCCTATGTCTAGTTACTCTTCTAATCCTTATGGAGAGTTTGATTGGTGCCTCTTTCATCACAAAATTTCAGTATCAAGTCTATACTGTCGGAGTCCTACATATGTCTCATGCTCATGTTCAAAGGATGTCTATAAGCCTATGTCATCCATTTCTCAGAATTCTTGACTTTGCATGTTGGCCATACCCTCAGTGTGTCTCAAAGTTACATGAAGCTGTAGTCCTACCATGCACCCTAGTCCTACTTTCATTATGGGTAGGTAACCTTGAACCCAGTAGTCAACATCTCGTCATTGGTCATTGACTGGGGGTTTACCTTGTGTTCAATGACAAGAAATCTATTCATGCATTGGGATTTGTGCAGTGTCTTGGATGACATTAGCCTTATTGGTGGTTTCCTCGCCTTTGTCGACGTCTTCCCTTATTGACTGCTATTCAAAGGGTATTTTTCATGCATTTATTGCATCTGGTGCATGAAAAATACGTACAAGGTCATTGGTTCATGAACATGTTCTTCATCCAAGTTCCTCCAAATCCTTAATCTATTGATTTTTACCTCGTTATGACTGATGGGAGATGCCTTAATTCTCTCCTTTCAGCGGGTCTCCTTCCATCGAATTCAACTCATCTATTCTGGAAACGAGGCCTAGAGTCCTATGAGTACCTAGAGGCTTGTAGTCATCCGTGGCAGGTTCTCTCACCATCGACAGTTGGGAATACATCAATGTCTTCTGGTCGATGGATTATTCAAGTGTTCGACCTCAACTCATTTATTCACACTTGTAAGAATGTACTCGGTGCCTTGATACCTACTTTCATTATCAGTAGGTTGCCTCGCGTTTGTTAATGATATACCTTAATGACCACTAATCAAATGAAGTCTCATTGTGTTCGATGTCAACTCCTTTATTCACATGATGTAGAATTGCACCTTTAGCGGATCGTGTAGAAGAATCAAAGACATCATTTCATAGTAACATATTTCCTAAGTTGTTGCTATCATTCATTGGACCAATACCTATATGACTTCAATGATCATGGGAGGCTAGATTGTACTCCATTGTATACAAATATCTTCAGATTGATTTTGAGACTGTTTTTCATTGGGACTTGTTCATAACTATGACAACCTATGGCACGTCTCGACCTTTATATTTCCTATTCATGGACATGAAAAATTGTTTGTTATATTTCCACATGGATCTGCAGTGTATTCAAATTGGCAACCATGTGTACAAATTCATTATGGATTGTAATATTATTATGAGCAACTAGTTTGTCCAGTTGGGTCCCCATTGCTCCACTTCTGGGAATTATAATGTATTTCAGCCATCACAGATACTCCTTTGACCTCACACATTAGGGGGCATCTGTTATAGCAAGATTTTCCTCACCCGTTGTAACTTGCTCAGAAGGCCTTTTCCATTTCCCTATGCAGACTTGAAGTCCCTTTTTGCAATTCCCAGAGCTAAAAATCATATTTTTCCACATATACGTGCCCTAATAGTTATACAACATGCATATACATAGGTTTCATCATTACATCCCATGCACAACAGGTTTTGTGCCCAAAATTAAAAAATGGTGTCGGGTTTCCATGTCACGTCATGAGATTCATGATCCTTGACCTTCCATATACTGGAAATGTTCTGACTCAGCCCTTCATTTCCATTTGAAGGCTATAAATGGGCCATATCCAAGCTATGCAAGAGGAGATAAGAATTCAAATTTGAGAGAAAAGTTACTCTGGAGAAATCATTCACTTCATATTGAGTCTACATCCCTTTATCCTTTTAAGTCTAAACACATTGTTCAACCCCCAAGCTCTTCCCTCTTTGATGGAGAACCTCATTGTCTCTCTTATATGATCTTGTCTTTGGTGGAGGATTGAAGTGGTGGAGACCCAAATAGAAGGGACTTAGTTTCTCGTATCCGAGACGTGCTAACACATAATGTTTTTATTCATACACTTCTTTTGATCATGTTTTAATAGAAATACTCTTTTCTTGTCCATTTAATGTATTGCAAATATTTGAATTTTTATTCCATGGGAATATTTGTTATGAATATTGATGGATTATGCTATTATATGTGCTAACTTTATATATTATCACCATATTCTTGTGTATCTTGGTTGTTGAGGACAAGCTGCAGGTGTATAGCTTTGAGTCGAGTGCTCAACGATGGTGTTCTTCAAACATCCAGACAAGGTAGGATCTTTATCTTTTCTTGTTAGCATCTTTGTTTATATAGCATACTTGATACTAGAGTGTATTTCTGCATTCATTCCATTTGTTGTGGTTTACCCCATGCCATAGAGTGATTTTCCTCATCACACTAAATAAGGAGAGGTAAGAGGGGAAATATATGCATCTTGATGTAGGAAAATATTTAGTTCAATGCAAATCACAAGAAAAATGTCTTATATTTCTTGGGGCAATTCCATGGTGAGTTGAAGAAGATTAACATCATCTTTATTAATGAAAAACCTTATGTTTTCCTATAAATCAATGATATAGTAGCAAATGAGTATTGTATATTGTGAGAAATGTGATAAGGAGCATAACCATTCATGTGAAAAATCTTACAAGTCAGTGTGAAAATATAAAAAACTCCATCATCATCTATCGCACTATATAGAGTGCTTAATTTTACAAATCTTGAAAAATGATATTCAATAGAAGCATATCCATCCCCAAGGAACATGGAAATATCTTAACCAAAATGTTGGGGAAAGGGTTTAGACTCTTCAAATACAATAGGTTATGGAAAAACCATTTTTGAGTACATGGGCCATCAATATGCAAAGTTGAAGGGGAAGAGTGTGAATCTTCACGAGGACAAGTTGCAAGGAAAATCTCAAATTCAAAAGGAGGGATATTCTCAATGGAATCTAGGAGAATAGGGATTAGTTTAAAGGATTTAACAATGGAGTCACTATTCCTCTTAAGTGACCAAAAGATTCTTTTCTATAAGATAAAAATATGTAAATCCCACCACAAGGAACCATGATCTACATGTTCCTAGTACGACCACCACTTTATCTATTATTTGTATCTTGCATTCCCTTTGCATGGATTAGACCATAGCTCTTGATGAAGGAAAAAAACAAAATTGAACAGTTAATAAAAATGGGACCTCTTCTTCATTTTTGAGAGGGCGGTGCTCCCTCATTTTTGTACCAATTCTCCATTAGATGTTGCACATGACTAAACATTCAAGTATACTAGAATTGGTAGAGTGAACACACCAATGCGTGACTGAGGTATTGCCATGGATGAATTTTATGCAAAGTGATTTTATGAGTAGTATAAAAAGACATGGATGTATTAACATGTGATATGATTGGAAACTTACTAGAAATTACTAAAAGCAAATGTTGAACTCAAACACCTATTTATTAAAACATGGACAACTACATAGTAAACCTCTCAATGGACACTAAGAGGGAGGATCTCACATCACTTAATGTGGAAATGAGAAATGCCACTATGCTTGAATCTATTTTACATCAAAGGAATATATAAAAATAAGAATCCAAATAAAGAAAACAAGGGACCATGTAACATAGATATCGAGCATCAATACTTTAAATGGACATCATTTTTCATTCAAATAGGGGGCATTTTGCATCCATGATTGAATATACTAAATGGTTACCCTCTTCAAAATGGAGGTGAGAAATTGTCTCAAATCATATTAGTCTTAAAATTGTTTTACAATAAAGACTCATGCCATTTTTAATCAAAATGAGATGATATGAAACAAAAGTAACATACTAATAGCTCCTCCAACATTGATAATTTCTCAAGAGTGTGCAAATTGAAACCCTCATATTTGAAAAAGTGAAACAAGAAGGAAGGAAATTATCTTTGGTACCTTGAAATAACATATATTTGGAGGGAACTTATAGTAGAAGAATGAAAAAACAACAAAACAAAAATGAGATAGAGTAACAAGATACTCATTGTTCATGAAGGAAAGGAACAATGGAAAATCCCATAATGCATGGTTTTTCACTATTAGCTCATTTATAGTGTTTTTGCAAAGAATATTAGAAACCTAGATAGACTAATATTTTGATGAGGATTTTAGAAGCCCAAACAACGTGAAGAATAATATGGAGAGAAAGTTGGTGTAAAACCAATGAGAAAATTAATTTATGAGAATACTCTTGTGCAACCCCATTATTACCATTCTACTTTTATACTCTCCTCTTGCAACCACTTTCAATGGGAAACAATGTTGTAGTGGAGTTTTTATTTGTATATTTATGAAAATTATCATTACACAAGACATTCCCTTGGTACTTTGCATTTGGTTTTGAGGTTACCTCATTATTTGTTTAGCCATGAAAAAATATAATCTTTCAAATGAGAAGGCCTATTAGACCATTGAACAAGGATAAAAGGCAAGCCTACTAGTTTGTCGCATGCAACATCCACCCACATCCCATGCTAAATGATGTTTTCCTTATAAACACTCAATACACATGGTATTTGTGTTTGTATATCATTTTTTCCTCATTGTATTCTTGGAACAATGATCATTCTAAGATACATCTGATGTTGTAGGTATAGTTGGAATCATCTAGTCACTAGGTTTTCCAAACTCCATGAATGCCCAATCATTCTTCACATCAAATTCAAGATCAATGGATATGAGGTGAAGTGCTAAAAAATTTCCATGAAAATAAACCCTTAATCATTCACTTCCTACTTGTCTTTGCATTCAATCTTGGTGATCAAAACATACCCATTGATAGATCTTTCCCCATGACATTGTTGCTTGGATAATGGCTTTAGATCCTTGATCACATTGCTTGAGCAACTTGGTGGAATCATCACTCTAGGTGGGGTTAGAAAATTGCACATATCCTTCTCCATATTTTTTTTAATGGCTCTTCAAAAGTCTACACATGTTCCATAAGGTACTCTCTTGTCATGGATGACATTTTTAAATGCCTCACAAACTATTGATATTGGAAATAAAATGCATAGGAAAAAGAAAGAGAGAAAATGAGTCTCATTAGATGGTAATACCATGTTGGAAAATATTGAACAAGCAACGAATGCATGTTGATGGTTGTTGTCATTGATGGCAACAACGGAGATGGCAGGATATGAAGGATAAAACCCCGTGGGGATTCAGACGTAAAAGCTCAGGAGGAACAACATTGAAGAAAACACGCGCAGCAAGAGTTTGTAGAGAAGAAGGAAGACAACGATCCAGTGACCGTTGGATCCCATTCAAATTTCCTGAAAGGCCGACAACCGTCAGATTTGCAGAAGTTGCAAGGGAGATAAGTGATCGGAGATTCGAGGATCGGGACTTTGAAATGTCCAGTTCACTCGACAAGGAAAACCCCGAAATCGCGATATGCGATTTCGCGATTTGATCGCAGCCGTTAAATCAAGCAGAGATTGGGACCATCCACTTGTAGACAGGAGGCCTCATCGGAGTTTCAGGGATCGGGGTTTTGATATGTCAAGAACACACTGCAATAGGAACTTCGAAATCGCGATATGCGATTTTGCGATGTAATCTGAGCCGTCAAGCTAGAAGTGATCTGGACCGTTGAATCTCTGCATGGAGTATCAGGGATCGAGAATCGACACTTTGCAATGTCAAAATCTCTTGACAACGAGAAACCTGAAATTGCGATGTGCGATTTCACGATTCAATCATAACCGTTGAATCCAAAATGCATCTGGACCATTGATTCTCCTCATCGGAGTTTCGGGGATCGGGATTTCATAATGCAAAGAACACAATGCAGAGAAAACTCCGATTTCGCGATATGCGAAATCGCGATTGAATCCAGATCGCCAGATCCAGAAATAATCAGGACCGTTGATATGACCTCTCATCGGAGTTTCGGGGATCGCGATCTGGAAGTGACAAGAACTTGCAACATTAGAAATGCCGAAATCGCGATACGCGATATCGTGACACAATCGTAGCCGTTGAGCCAAGATTGCATCTGAACCGTTGATCCAACTCACGACAGCAGACCACGTCAGCAAGGGACACATGGCACAACCAGGGAATGACAGGTGGCAAGCAGATTCAACACTTCAGGCACATGTAAGTCACGAATCAGAGTGACACGTGGCAGGATCTAACACGTGTCAAACCACGTGTGACGTCAGCAGAGGCATCGGCGATCGGGACTTTGAAATGACAAAGTCACTTGATATCGAAAGTCTCGAAATCCCGAAGGGATCTGGACCGTCCATCTGAGGGACAGGTGTCAAAGATCAAGGCGCCGTCGGAATTTTGTTCATCGCGAAATCGGGGATCCCGTTGACAAGAGTTTTGTGCAATTCAGAATCGCGATCCGCGAAACCCCGATGAGTGGGGGCCAGATGTCAGCACAGCAACGAAGGAGGACAGTGGCGTAGTGGAGGCCAATTGTTAGAGATAAGGATGTGGTCACGAAGTGACGGTCATGTTGACCGGGAGATAAGCTCAGGAGGGCTAGCGTATGAAAGGAGCCATCGGGAATCGGAGAATCGCGAGTCCGGAGGACTTGTGATTTTTGACATCGCAAATTCCAAAATCGCGATGAGTGAAATCCCGATTAGATCTGGACCGTTGGATCAAGTATTGATTGGAGGGCTGCTGTTATTCCTCACACATTAACGCTTCAGTTATGAATCAGTTAAGAGAAACAGACTGATGATGACAAAGGAGTTAGCGTTTCAGTTGCCAAGACAGATGTCCTTGTATTACCGATTGGAAGTGGAAGTGGAATCGTTAAGGTAGCTTGTATAAAAGAATATGAATGAGACTGAATTTGGTTGGCTGTTTCGAGGGAAAAATGAGTGAACAGTAAGAAAAGGAAAAGAGCAGAGGCGTAGCAGGAGAGGAAGAAAATGCACAGAGC
>ML784316.1:15750-33686 GCA_009831015.1 Picea engelmannii
AAAAGAGGTCTCATGCTTCAGCTAGAAGAGAAAATCCAGGTCATGGATCAAGGAGTGCAGAAGTTTTTCCATAAGATAGATGCTCTGCAAAGGAAAGGCCTGCCTGGCATGAAGGTCATAAATGACAAATTGATGACACTCCCAGACTATAAGAAAAGGTTGATCGAAGTAGCCAAGGACAGTTCTAAGTTCGCAAGAATACAAGAAAACATCACAAGAAGAGCCTTCATGGAGGCCTTGCAGTTGGATATCTGTATCCAGCATGAAATTAAGCGCATTTTCGTCGTCAAGCCTACATTTGCTAAGTATACAGACATAGACGAAGTGTACCGGAGATTTCTTAAAATCACAGTGCCAGGTCATATCAGATGGGAAGAACTGTGTGATCTACTAGATTAGTAGATGAGCTGTCACTTCCAGTCAGCTGTCCTGTCAGTAGAGGTGGCGAAGGCACCTCACCAATGGCCTACCCCTGAATTTCAGTATACAGTTGTGATGAATCATCAAAACAGTTTTTCTTAGTTAAGTTAGTTTTCCTAAAAATAGCATGAACACGTCCTGATCAGTTATGACAGGAGCGTATGTATTTTGTCTTATAAATACTTCATTTTCCAATGTATTAGGGGTTGTTGATTTGCACACCCGATTGTTATCAAGCTGTAACATTTTTGACGAGATCCACCATTAATAAAGAAGAGGCATTTCACAGGATTCTTGCGCATGTTTCACTGGTGATGTGATTTTCTTAGTTAAATGTTTTCTTGCTCTGTGAGCATCTTGTTTTTCTATAACTAATCTGTATGAATAGTGTTATGTTGCAGGATTTATCCCTGATACCCTGTTTCCGATTCTATAGATTTTAATGTTCATCTTCTAAATATCTTCAGTTAAGAGATTCTTAAGTGCTTGTTAATTGGAGTTATTTTCCTTATCTTTTCTTCTGTCCATCACTTAAATTATTAAAGATCCAGTGAGCTTGTTATATCGACTTGTGAAAGATTTCTTCAGCGTTTCTGGTTGCATCTCGGATTTTATTAAGTACAGACCCCATAGCCCAATGGATGTGTAATTTGTCGCAACCAACGTTAAAAACCTTTTACAACAGAACAAAATTCATGCCTTTACCTAGCCTAATATCTTCAAACAAAGCTAAATCTTATAGAGAGATCCCTCTCTGAAGCTGGAAGGGCTAGATCCCAACTTTAAAAGTGGTTGGTTAAGGTTACCTTTGTAGATTTCTTCTTTTTCAACTTCTAGGAAATTTACCGAGTGTTAACACACACAACAATGTTTAATCTTTATTAATGATCTGCATAATTACATATACAAAAACAGGCTCCTGGCCTTAACATCCTAGGCTCCTGGCCTAATTATCACATAAGCCTCCTAGCTTATTATAAATCGGCTCACCAGCCTAACAAACATGTTTACAATTCATAATTACAACTGGGCTCTACCCGGGGATATTACAATCCCCTCCCCTTATTTTTGCACTATCCTCAGTGCAACTTGTTTATACATATATAATTCAAAAATTCTTTAAAAAACTCCAAGCTTTAGCTATTGGAAGCCCGTTATCCACCTGGTGCTCTACTTTCAAGCACCGATTATGGTGTTCCTTCTATAGGTGAAACTCAATTTCTCTATTCCATAGAGCTTCTTCAGGAAAGCATTCATCTCATTGCTCCTTGTTACATGCTTCAATTAAACCTCATTGAAAGTACCGACTGGTTGTAGATCCACAACGTTCCACCCAACATTAGATCTCACTATTGATAAACTCTTAGTAGGGATATGGCTCCACAGACATAAACACTCTACTCCTACACCTATTCATTCGGAAGAAACATTAGAACATATATGAAATACATACATTTATATATATATATATATATATATATATATATAGAGAGAGAGAGAGAGAGAGAGAGAGAGAGAGAGAGAGAGAGAGAGAGAGAGGGGCAATTCTAATAACATTATAACTGGTATACAAGATACACAACATACAATGAATAGAGAATTGATACTTATCTTTTGATTGAGAAGACCTTCCACCCCTGAGCAAGGGTATGACTCCATCGGAGAAATGGATTCCCAAGATAGCCACGGTCCAAAATGCATATCCACATGGTCTAGGCCAAGGTATCAAACCTCAACAACACTCCAACCAACAATCTCTCATTCCCCTACATGCCTGCCCCACCCCGGGAGGGTACACCTTCATTGTCACACAATCCATCAACTGCTACACCTCCTTTTCCTTTGGCTTCAGCAATAGGCTAGAATGGAAGTCTCAGAGCACCGTGGCTCGAGGAGTTCCAACTGCCCTCAGAGGTCTCCAATCAACATCTTCTCGAGCTACTCTTTGTAGTCAAAATTCTAACTTTAATCAACATCATCTTATCTACATCACCCACATGCAGTTATCATGAGAAAACATAAAATAATTCATTTAGGAACTCCAACCTAGTTCAAAAAGGAATTCAACTTTTCCCCCAAAACATGAAATTCCATTTCATAATTCTTCTTGGTTGTTGCCATATTAGGATTGCAACCTTCCTTCTGGTTTTCCACAAGCACCAAACTACATAACATTTTCCTGCAAGGCTTCATCTTGCATACTGCCAACAATTGTCAATATTTCCTGTACATCATAATTCATTTGCAATATGTATAGAACCATATGCAGTGAACTTAGAATTGTCTGCATCTAGCAATTTGATCATAATTACCAAACAATTTAATAAAATAGAATGACTTATCATTCTATGAATATGCATGTTCACAGTAATATATGTAAGTTCATTACTTCCTTTTTCTGAACAAGAAAATTTCCTGTAGTCAATGCTCATGTGACTACTTGACTTGCAACTTTCCTGTTGCAATGTCTAACACCTCCCTGAAATGTCCTCAACTTCATGAGTTAACAACATTTCAGCTGTTAGTAACAATCATTTCCATGCAATAATATATATGCATGTACTTACAAAACATATTCAACCATTGCATTTAGTATACAATTCTATCACTTACTATGCATGAGTGCAATTCTCAATGCATACTTATTCAGTGCACCTTGCATTGAATTACATAATGCTCTTTATCTCAGTCATGTATCTCACCATCCATAAGCTAGAATTCGGCGAATGTGTTGACACATTCTCCACACACTTCCTATTTTCTTCCCAATTAATTGGATGCCTTCCTTTTCGACCCGAACACTACACCAAGAATATAATTATGTGGTGTTCATTAGTGTTAGCAAAAAGGTTGCAATCCATGTTTTATTTAAAGGTAGGAAGCTTTTAGTACCTGTGTGGCTCATAACCTTTCCATATCTGTACCTTGTCATATCCAACCATGTCTTGGTCTCATACATGACTAGCTTACTGACATTCATTCTTATAACAAGTTCTTATTTTTTAATTCTTTGGTTATTACCCCATAACCAAATTAACATGACATTCTACTATGTCAATGTGTGCATTCAGAAGCTAAAAAATCTTTGAATTAATACAGGCCTCCAGCCTTTACCACATCCAGTGATATGCACTCAATAATATAATCATGTGATTTTATAAAATAACTCTGGCTGAGGAAATTCTTACCTAAATTTCCTTTCATCAATTTAACAAAAAGAATAATAAACACTCATACCTGCATGACTGCCATTAATAAATTTTATACTACTTGAATGTTTGATGGCAGTAGAAGTTTTCATGCTTCTTTTATCAAACTTATAACCAACACTTCAACTCTTTGTTGCTTCCCTCCTTATGTAATAACATCACCAACAACACTTGCAAACACACAAACATTCTTTCCTCTGGCTGACCTAACAAGCCGTAACATACTTGCTGCCACAAAAATTGCAGCAACTTCTTTCTCCCTATAAAACTTTTCCTTGTTGATCCCAGAAGTCTACAATTCTTCCCGTATTCCTGAATCTTCTTGTGCTCCCACTATGATCACTGTTCATGATTATTCCTTCCTTGAGCACTTTTGACGTAGTGCCCCCACCTCAGCAGGGTCTACTGACCTCCTGGTCAAAGGATATTTCAGTCTTCTGAGTCGAATTGACTCTTCGGGATCATGATTGAACCCAAAACAATTATACACATGCCCCCTTTTCTCCTTTAGGCACAGGTCCCATGATACCCGTGCCCTTTGTCTGCGTGCTTCTAAAATGTCAAGTTTCAGGTGCTAGCTCCTTTTTCATTAGCCCCTTCCTTCATATGGCTCTAGGCTATGACCTCATGGAAAAATGTGATTACAGGTGTGGGCAAGAGTGGTTTTAGGCCAACCCGCTTTTCTTCCCGCAATTAACCTCTAGCTGCCACGTATCACTTTGTTGAAACCATGGTATAAATTGTGGCCCGCTCTCAGATTTTTAACATATGAGCAAGTTCTGGCCCCGCAATCTAACTCGATTGTTGATCTCCAATTCCTTGGCGATACCTCTCGATCAATGATTGTTGTCTATTCTTTACCTTCCTCTGGCCAACTGTCCAATCAACAACCTTTTTTTTCCTTTCACGCACGATCTCAGATCTCTACGATCTGTCGACACGTAGCTCCCTTCCAAATCAACGACTACGATTGATTCTAGCCTTCGACAGTTTCAAATCTCAACTATCGCTTCCTCCTCAGTAGCTATCTTCTAGGGTGGAATATCTAATGACACCTGTCACTTCAGATATGAGGCTACTATTTTCTCCGCGAGTCTGGCCTTCGGGACTTTTAGTTCTCAAACTCTCGTTTCTTCCAGAGAGATTTCTCCGAAATGGTAGATCGTCTACCATGCATCCTCCTCAATTAACAGTTCTACTCCCGCTTCAGGACTTTGGCCTCCTTAGCCAGATCGATGGTCCTTCAGCTCCCTCCTTGATCAACGATCGAGATCTTCTCTGGGTCTTCAGACTTTCCCCCCCTCCTCTTTTCCGGAGTCTAGATCTGGCACCACGTGTCCTCCTTCACATCGACGAATCTCGTCGTTTCGGGAGTTTGTGAGTCCACTCTCCTGTGCACCTTAAAAGAGTTAAGTCTCATGCACTTTTCTTGGGATCCAACGACTGTTGGTCCTCGCGCTTAGATCTGATGGACATATCTGATCTCCTCCTACGCGTGTTCCTTCTGTCTGGACATGAAATTCAATGACCATATCTCTTCCTCTATAGCTGATCTGACGACAGTTGTCACTCCTCCTCCTGAGATTTCACTTTCTCCTGAAATGGGGAAATTTCTAAGTGTCAAGGATTCAACCTTTGATCCTTCTGCAAGTCCTTGAATTTGGGTCTCGTCTGCTTTTATGAAAATGCTATCCTTCTCGAGCTTCTAGAATTGGGATAAGTCCTACTCTTGTGCACCCTTTGCACTATCTCCTCTGAGCTTCTCAAACTTTCTCAGTCTCCCATAGGATTCTACCCTTCTACGTCTTCCAAAAGACTTTCTGGTTCCCTCTTGGCACGTTCTATGATTTTCCTCCTGAGCTTTTGAACTTGAAACAAGTTCGTCTCTACATGCATTCCTTGTGCTTTGACCAACCTCTAGCTGGCTGTCTTTCAACACTTCATCCAAGTCTTGGCCTGGTGCACTCCTTGCGCAGGTCTTCCTTCCAAGTGTTCAACAACTCTGTGAGTGTCTCCTAAGTGCTCTGTGAAAATTTGATTTGTTTCTAATAGTCGTTGAACTCTACAAACACAATGTGCAGTCTATCGAAATTTGTCAGGCCATCATTCCTTAACAAATCCCACAACATTCATAAACCAATATGATTTGAGAAAACGTTCAGATTTCATTTTATTTTCAAGCTTTTCTCTACTCTGTAATAATTTTCGAGCACTATCCCCTTTCTCTCAGCCCCCAATCGATGTGATCACGGGCCATTACCAAGTGCTAGATCACTAGGTGCTTACTCGAGACTTCGGGCCTTCGGCTTCAAAATATTTCAAAGCACCACACAATAATCTCTCGGAGTTCTAGATTACCAAACTTGCGAAGTGGGGCAGATCAACCATCTATGTCTACTCAACGTCTGATGATTGACACTTACTATGGAACCTCAGGTGTCTAAGTTCTAGAACTTTAGGTCTTCGGGACTTTAGAGCTTCGAAGGATATCGCATCCTTACCTCCGAAATGCTAATCTCTAAACATTCCCAATCACCTTTGGTGACATCATTACGTCACAACACTTAACGTTTTCCAATTGTGGGGGCATGCAACGGTGGTTTGGATCAACCCACCTTTCGTCCCGCAATTCTTCTAACACTGACACGTAACCCCTCGGTGAAACCGCGGTTTGGATTGCAGGACCACTTTGGATAATTAACTTCAGTGCAACTTGGGTCCCCCCAATGTCTTCTGGCCATTGATCTTGATGTATCGTGATCAACACCATTGTGGGTCCTCTAAACTTTAACTACATTACCTAACCTCGACCCCACTAACCTTGCTCATATGGAGTGCCACGTGGTGGAATACTAGTGGTTGATACATGGCCCATTCATATGGGTGACACGCATCATGTTCCAAATGCCATTTCAATCTTCCATGGGTTTGAAACCCACTAACAGGTGGCACACATCCCATGTGTCTACGTCCATCCAAGTGGTGTCATCATGACCCACTACTTCGGCTCTTCAGGACTTCAGAACTTCGGGCTTCGCGAGTTCTCTCTTCAACACACACTAATTTTCCTGAACGCCGAAATCCCGAACAAACGACTCTGTTGACATGCATTCGTCTTGACAGACTGTCTGGAATAACTTTGCACTTCAGAGCTTCAGAACCTTTCGCCCTTCACCACTGCGTTTGACCTTTCGACATTGGTTGATCCAATGGTCGAGATCTTCTCCCTAGATCTATGGTGTAGATCCACTTTGGGGCTTCAAAATTTTTCTCTTTTTGCATCAACTTCACCAAAGTCACGAAGTCCGAAGGGATTCCAGGTTAACCCTTCTACACCTTCTCCAGATTTGACAGTCGTAAAGGATTTCCCTTCCTTCCGAACAGATCCTACGGCCCCAACACCACAAGTGTTGTGAACTCTCTCTTTGTGGCCAAATACCACATCTGTCACGGTTTTACGATACCGCTACTCCTCCTGAGCTTCTTAACATGACCAAGGTAATCCTCTTGGCACTCAGGGATGTTTCTGAGGTTCAAAATTGGTTCCTCTTAACAAAATTTCCTCTTGAAACCTTGAGTCCAATGACCACTTACCCAGTCTATATAGGCTCCACGTTGAAACCTTGGGTCAGAACTTGAGTTTTGTCCATTTCAACAACAACTCCTTCCAAAAATATTGCTTCAACTTCCACTAACATGGCCCATCCAGGCTCAATGTTGAAACCATGCTCTGATACCATATTGTAACATCCCTCGGCCTACAACTCTTTTCGCTGGGGAAATGCTACCTGCAGAATACCTTATCTTGTACATTTAGCTCTGATCTATGACAACTCCAGCCTTAAACTATTGGGCTATGCCACATAGAGATACTTGTGGAAAAACATACACATCCATATAAACATAGAATGACTATTCTACATATATATAACATAATATTGATGAAATAATAGTAAGCCTACACATGAAATATATACAACATACATAGGCAATACTCATCAATTACAACATATGTACCATTACACAACATGTAAATGAATATAAAAGCGATACTTATCTTTTATTAGAAGACCACCAATTGCATGTAGACCTTCCACGAACCTCCAAGCCATAGACCACACTACTCATCATGCTCAACAGTAGGTCACCCCCAAGCTGGGACTAAGCTCCATCAGACAAGGGATTACTAGACTAGGCAAGGTCAATAAGGAAGTTGCACAAAACACAGGAAGGATATTTTATCCCAGGAGCCACTTATGCCCACAACCCATAGACCCTCATTCCCCACACGCTTGCTCCACCCCAGGAGGGTACACCTTCACAAATACAAGTCTATCGGCTATTACACCTCCCTTACCTTGGGCTTCAGCAACAGGCTGGACCAGAAGTCTCAGAGTATTGTAGTTTCTACGGGACTCCCTTCTAGGAGAACTCACTTCCCAACAAACTCTCTCGCCTGGGAGAGTTTCTCACAGGCCCGACAACCTGCCTCTTCAACCAATCTTTGACTTAGCTACATCTAGGTACGGATGACAGTAACAACAATAGGGAAAGCGGGTATGGACACCTAAAAAAGTAACAATCATACACTAGACATAGCAATGCTCAATAGGAAACAACCAATGATAACAAGCCACACTCAATCAAGGAACTACATGGCCGCAACAACCAACAGTTATGACACCACATGGCTCAGAAAATTACAAGGTGCTCGAAGTTCACAGGAGACGCATATGAGTCCCTCAGTTTTTACTGGTTTTAGGGTGACTAATCTCATGAGAGTGCAGACACAATGGTGAAGGATCTCAAAAATCGTCCAGGCACAAGGATAGGAGTTAGACTGAATGGGAAGTGAACCCCCAACACGATTTGACTCACAGGTGACTGGTTCCAGAGGTCCGTGATGGATGCCCCAGTTCACGGTTAGACATTGGATCGAGAATGACAAGCGAACCCCCTAATAGGTTGGCTTTCTCAGCTACAACTACATGTGCGTAGGTCGATACTTGTCTTCCTGCAGCCGCATGCATTCCACTTTGCACTCGCTCCCTTTCCAGGAACTTAGGACAATATCATTCATGTCCACCTTAGCCTTTAAGAAATAATAATAATAAAATATTATTCCCTTAGATGTAAGTCCTATAGCTTATCCTCTATGCCTAGACACTTAGCCCCCTCCCTTACCCTATCTAGTGGAAGCTTAGTCCCCCATCACTCTTTCATTGTGGTCAGTCTGCACACAACGATGTTTAATCTTTATTAATGATATGCATAATTACATATAAAAAAACAAGCTCTTTTCCTTATCATCCTAGGCTCCTGGCCTAATCATCACATAAGCCTCCTATCTTATTATAACTCGGCTCACCAACCTAAAAAACATGTTTACAATTCATAATTACAACTGGGGCTCTACCGAGGGATATTACACAAACCATGGTTTCCTGTACAAATAAAACATTCGGGTTTGTTTTCTCTAAAAACCTTTTGAGGGTTAGTGACTTTACAGGGCCCCCCACTCCCCTCACATTCAGGGTTGCCACAATCATCTTTTCACTCTTGCCAGGGATTTATGAGCTCTAAGAACCCTAGGACCAGTTAATCCCAAAGGACTGTTTGAATTTAAGTTTTCCTTATCTTTCCCCAGTTTACTTGCACTCCTAGTTTTTAACAGAGAGAAGTTGTTTTCCAAACCACCCAGTACCGTCCCTTTTAACAGAGCATCCTCACCCCCCATACAACAAAACAAAGTACTCCTATCCCCCTCCACCTTCCCATTCTGTTCACCAGGGTAAGATAAAATCTCCCCACCAACATAAATTGGAAGCGACGAACGAGTTAATCCCTCCCGGTATGACGGTATAAAATTTAGTAAAGATCCCTCCACTTCCGACATAACAATCAGATCCTCAAAAGTAACAGTATTCACGACTTCTGAATATTTCTCAACCACCCTATCACACCCCTCACCATGAGAATATTCCTGTCTAGACACTCCCTTCCCTTCCAAACCATCTAAACTACTATCTCTAAATAAACCCGAGGACAGTGAAGTTAAGGTCTAAGTCATATCCCCCTCATACGACCCAGAAACCAAAGAACTAGGAAAAGGAGGAAAATCCACAGCGATCCCCTCCCGAGTAACCCCCCTTATGAAAGTTGGGCTTCCTAATCCATTGAAGGTAAATCTATCCTTACCCCTAAAGAAACTCCCTTAACCAATGGATGGATTACACCTTCAATAAAAAAAGGTGCCCCCCCCTTCCCCTACTCGCATGATTGTCCCACAGTTATTACCACCTCACCCAACAATCCTCCTTCCATCATTCCTCCATCACCCATGCCTTCTTCATGACTCCCAGAACCACCAGTCTCTTCTACACTTGCAGTTCAATCACTGAGCCTACTCCGTGTTGATATTATGGTAGTTGCAGGAGATGTTTACCTCCACGTGTAACCCTGACGAGAATAGAATATTCCGGGAAGCAAGTAAAGTTTTGGATATAACCCTAGAAGCGATGTTGGCTAAAGTAAATAATTAATACTAAGTAATTATCACCCATAATGAGAAGTCGACCCAGGCAGTCTGGAAAAAGCAGTATAAATACGGGAGGCTAGTCTTCATTTTAGCCAGACTTCTTAGAATTACAAAAGTACACTTGTGCGCACTGCAAAAGGCTAGTTTGTGCGCAAGTCTTGGAAGGAGTTGCTGCCGCCAGTCCTGTAATCTATATTCTTGGTTTTTCTGGGTTAGACTCTCTGATCAGTCTTGGTTATTCTTGCTTGGTGCACTATCCCTGGAGAGAGGTGCGCCATCTTGTTTGGCTACTAAGCCTATGTTTTTCTTCCAAAATAATTCTTTGTCAAGGTTAAGGTGCTCGGGGGTGGCTTCGACCTATGGTTGGGTGAAAATATTGCTATATTTTCTATGGTTAAACGAGCACATCCATTACTTTCTAACAAGTTATGGACCCACACTATCTTCAGATAGTCTAACCGTTGGAAGATAGATTGGGAGGATTTGCTCAGTTATAGTTGCAGTTATAGTTGCAACCAGTTCTTGCTGCAACAACGAAAACCTAACCCTCTTGTTGAGGCACCTTAAGTGAAGATATTGACCTAATTTATGGATAGCCTAGTGCACCCTAGCCTAGCGCATCTCCTGGTACTCTCAGCAAGCTAAGATGTCAAGTTTGAGTTTTTGGTCAAATCAAGGGTTGACCAAGTCAAAGAAGTTATGACTTACTCTATGAAGTCAGAAAACAAGTTAGAAGGGGCTTCTAACTTCAGAGTGTGGAAGACAAGGATTGACCTCATCCTTGCCAAGAATAAAGTGTTGGACATCGTGAAAGGAAAGATCGTGGAACCACAGTTCGAAGAAGGAAAGGAAAAGGAACCTCATAACGTTGCAATTATGGAGAAGTTCAAAGATAATGACATCAATGCCATGAGTATCATAGTGGATTCTATAAAATACCACTTGACTCCCATATCGAATCATCTAAGAAGATGTATGATGCCCTAACAAACCTCTTCTCAGTCATAAACATTGGGTAGGTAATGAGTCTAAAGAATGAGCTCCGTGACATGAAAATGAATGATGATGACAACATAGAATCATACTTTGTGAGAATATCTTAGTTAAGAGATCAACTACAAGCTATTGAAGAGATCATTTCAGAGAAGGAACTGGTAAATATAGTACTCAATGGTCTTCCCAAGACATGGGATGCATTTTCCGCAAGCATGAACACAAGGAAGGAGTATCCTACATTTGAAGAACTTTGGAATTACCGCGCACAAGAAGAATCAAGGATTAGCGCAAAAGAGAAACCCCAAAAGGAATATGATGATCAAGCCTTCACAGAAAGGTTCGATAATTTCAAGAGTAAAAGGATGTTTGGGTCAAAGAATAATCCAAATCAAGAGAAAGATATGTCAAAAATACAATGCTTCAATTGTCGAAAATATGGTCACTACAAGAATCATTGTCCCGAGCAAAAGAAAAGGAAGGAAACACACAAAGCATTAGCTGTCGAAGAAAGGGAACCTTCAAATAATGCCAAGTAGGATAAAACAAACTTCTTCTTCTAAGACAAGGTAACAATACTCTTCATAGTTCTTGTACATACCATGATTACATAGTTTTCTGTACATATCTTGCATATCTATTTTCTAGAAGATAAAGATGTTCAAAGAAAAATAATACCTATGGAAGATCAACAAGACAAGGATTTCTAGCACGATGACTACAAGTCAAGAAATACACATGAAAATATGAAGTACATCAAAACCCCCTGGTAATAACTCATGTGGAAGATATCAACATAAATAACAGCTGCAAAATAAGTCGAAATCAGAAGAAACCTAGAAGAATTAAAAACCAAAAGAAGCCAACAATAAAAAAGAAAAGACTTGTGACACTTTGTAGAAGGCAATAAGGATGCAACATAAAACATGGAATCTCTTAGTTGGAGGGAGTCGACTATATAATTCCAAAAGAAGAGCATGCATTCATGCATGAAGCAAGAATTAGGAGGGAGCTAGTCCTAAATTATATGATCCATTAAAGATGATGATGTATCTATCCATGGTAGAAACCATGAAAAGAAGCATGTGTTCAATGTGACTTTGGAAGAACTCTTCTTCGAAAAGAAGCCTTAAAGTATCCTTGGTTTTCCATCCACATCCATGATCCTATGATCAAAGGAAGAAGTTGGAATCTTTAGGGCATGAAATCTATAGAAAAATCCATGAGCTAAAGAGAAACATGAGGAAGAACATGAAGATTCCAAGAGAGAAAGAAAATCCAAAACAACTAGTCATTATATCAAGAATCACAAGACTACCAACTTGGTTTGAACCCTCTAGAAGAAATCAATCAAAAGAAACATAAGCTGTTATGAAGAACAATGTATGAAATACTTATGAATAGAAGCATTATGAGATTCATAACTAGAGGTTCTCCCAAATGGAGGGAGAAGACTATGATGATTTCTTGTTCCAGTAAACCAGACATGCCTCTACATGATCCATTATATATTTTGCAATATCCATGGGTTGGAGTTTACATCAGATGAATGTCAAGAATGTTCTCCTCAACAGAGTAATTGAACAAGAAGCGTATGTAGAGAAACCTCAAGGTTTTGAGGTATACTAGAAAGAGACTCTTGTATGCAGATGGAAGAAGATATTATATGGATTCAAACAACTTCGTGCAGAGCCTCCAATGCACAACATAAGCGTGGTGAAAACTTTCTATAACAGAGAGATTGTATCAAAATATTTACTCAGAACTCCAGAATGTTGGATTGCAAATCCATGATAAGATCTCATGATGATAGAAGAAGTGCCACTTGAATATGTTCCAGTTTTAGCTTTTCCACGATGTTATGAGCTACAGGAAACAAAATAACTAAATCCAACTATGATGTACTATAATGATCAAAGCTACATGAAGCCTTCATAGAAAACCAGTGTTCTAGAAAGACCGAAGTACATTGAAATCGAGCATTACATTCTCCGTGATAAAGTCTAGAAAAGAGAAGTGGTTCTCCAATATATCTCCACAGATGAGCAGATAATAAGATATTTTGGTAAAGCCTATGTCCAAGATGAAAGAGTTTACATACTGAAGAAACAAGTTGAAGCTCACAGAGACAAATTCCTTATTGAAAAAGGAAGAGATGAATCCCAGGTTGGGAGGGAGTAGTGATGTGTTATTTATTTAAGGAAAACCATTTTTCAGTTTGAAAAATGGTCCAAGATGAGTAGTTCCTTTCCATTTCGGAAAGTGGTTTGAGTTTTCTGACGGACATGCATTTTCCAGTTCAGAAAATGGTCTAGATCGAACGGTCATTTTCGTAATGAAAATGGTTCGATGGATTGTTGATGTACCATAGACAACGATTCCCCTTGTCGCCAGTGTGGGGGAATGGTCTAGGATAGTCTCTCTTCTTGGCAATCACTCTCAGTAGTGGTCAAGAATACTCGTCTGCCTCGTCGGAAAGTCATTCTTTCGAAGCTCACAGTTGTGAGCAGTTTTGAAGAATGGTCCATTTTGGAGGTTGGTGCAGGACAGTCATTTCCTTAGGAAATGGTCCGGACAATCATTCATTCTCTCTAAGTTGCACTTTTTTTAGTGCTGGAGGAATGTCCCAGATAGGTGAATGGTCCAGGTTCAACAATCATGGATAGACATTCCCTAGGGAAGACTCATTCTCTCCAGGTTACACTTTGTTTAGTGTCAGAGGAATGGCCCAGATAGGTGAATGGTCTAGTCTCATAAATTAGGACAATTATTCTTCCTTTCTTGAGAAGAATAGTCCAATAGCTCATGACTGATATTTTACCCTCTGAGGGCATATGCTCTTCCATATCTCACAGATGTGCGTGGAAGAATGGCCCAGATGATTCAATTTATATCATAACATTGTTTTTTTGTGCAGGTTGATATCAGGTGATATGATTGTTATGGAGACTGCATGTCTCTAGATAATAGATGTATGCTACTATGGTGGATGTGTTCCACTAGTTGTGACTATGTGTCACTGATTAAGTAGCTATGTGCTACTTGGTGTCGTAGTGTACCACTGGATTGTAGTTGTGTACTACTATGGATAGACACAGTTGTGTTCTATTAAATGATATTGTTTAGATTGCCTTGTAAACTATGAGTAGTGTTGAAGATGATTAACAACTAGATGAATGATCAGTGTATTGATGGACAAAGATTCTCTAGATGGAAAATCTGTCAACATCAACATCAACTGCATCATCTGTCAACATCAATTGCATCATCTCTAGAGAATCTCTTTCCGAAAGAATAGCCTAGTGTGGGGAATGGTCTAGGTGCAACAATCAGGGATAGACATTCCTTAGGGAAGACTCATTCTCTCCAGGTTACACTTTGTTTAGTGTCGGAGGAATGGCCTAGGGTGGGGAGTGGTCTAGGCTCAGAAATTAGAACAATTATTCTTCCTTGCTTGAGAAAAATAATCCAGATAGCTCATCATTGATGTCTTACCTTTTTGAGGGCAGATACTCTTATGAGATCTCACAGATGTGAGTGGAAGAATGGCCCATATGATTCGGTTTATATCATAACATTGATTCTGTGCAGGTTGATATCATATGATTGTTATGAAGATCGTGGTGGATGTGTTCCACTGTTTGATCAAGTATCCATGTGATACTTGGTGTGGTAGTATACCACTAGATTGTAGTTGTGTACTACTATGGATAGACACATTTGGAACAATATCATTCAATATAACACAACCATGTCTATCCATAGTAGTACACAACTATAATCTAGTGGTATACTACCACAACAAGTATCACATAGATACTTGATCAAACAATGGAACACATCCACCACGGTCTTCATAACAATCATCTGATATCAACCTGCACAGAAACAATGTTATGATATAAACTGAATCATCTGGGCCATTCTTCCACTCACATTTGTGAGATCTCGGAAGAGTATCTGCCCTCAAAAAGGTAAGACATCAATGATGAGCTATATGGATTATTCTTCTTAAGAAATGAAGAATAATTGTCCTGATTTTTTAGCCTGGACCATTCCCCACCCTGGGCCATTCCTCCGACACTAAACAAAGTGTAACCTGGAGAGAATGAGTCTTCCCTAAGGAATGTCTATCCCTGATTTCTAAACCTGGACCATTCCCCACACCGGGCCATTCTTCCAAATAGAGATTCTCCATAGATGATGCAGTTGATGTTGACAGATGACACTGATAGTGATGATGGTGCTCATGATCTAATCATGAGATAGTCTGTACAACTATGATGATGCTACGAATTCAATGGTATGTTTTTTCTCAAGACCATTGCCTTAAATACCTCCCTATCTAGGAGGGAGTGTTGATATTATGGTAGCTACGGGAGGTATTTACTCCACGTGTAACCCTAACGAGAATATAATATTCTGGGAAGCAAGTAACGTTTTGGATATAACCCTAGAAGAGATGTCAGCTAAAGGAAATAATTAATACTAAGTAATTATCATCTAGAATGAGAATTCGACCCAGACAGTCTAGCAGAAGAAGTATAAATACAGGAGGCCATTCTTCATTTTAGCCAGACTTCTTAGAATTACAGAAGTACACTTGTGCGCACTGCAGAAGGCTAGTTTGTGCGCAAGTCTTGAGAGGAACTGCTGCTACTAGTCCTGCAATTTATATTCTCGATTTTTCTGGGTTGGACTCTCTAATCAGTCTTGGTTATTCTTGCTTGGTGCACTATCCCTGGAGAGAGGTGCACCATCTTGTCTGGCTACTAATCCTAGGGTTTGCTTCTAGAATAATTATCTGTCAAGGTTAAGGTGCTCGAGGGTGGCTTCGGCCTATGGTTGGGTGACAATATTGCTATATTGTCTATGGTTAAATGAGCACATACATTACTTTCTAACATTCCGCAACCTATATTCCAAAGAAAATCCCCCCATAGTAGGATACTCCTCATTCTCTATCCCTCCCTTAGTGGGTATCACTTCATTTAAGGGTTCCATTACTATTCCCAACATCCCAAAATTATTAATAACAAACTATTTAGAAGTAAAATTAGTGGATCAGGGTGGTAACTTACCAATTCCACCGACGCTATCCACTGCCTGGGAGTGAATACAATCACTCCAAGCTTCCAGTTCTTTTTCATTTTCACTAACTACCAGCTTTGATACCCCTTCGTCAAGAGAAAACTTGTGAGAAATTACTCACATGCACTGATAACGCAGATGACCTGTCAACTTGCACCGAGTACAACGGAATGGAATTCCAACATAATCTAGACACTATTGAACCATGTAACCTCGCCAATAAATAACAATCTCCTCAGGTAACCCTTCAAAGGTATCCATTTCAACCAAAATCTTTCCCATCTAGTAAAAACGAGCCAAGTGTTTCGAATCAACATGGAAAAACTTCCCAATTGAATTTCCAATAGCTTTAAAAGCCTCCATGCTCCGCAACGTTAAAAAACAACCTGAAAATAACACCCATAGGTGTCTATATCTAATGATATATTTTTATGGGTTGAATGCTAGATGCCAGCGTTTTAAAATCAAGCTTCCCGAATTAACCACCCAGACCTTTCACAACATCATCTCCGCATATTTTGTATTTCTAAACAAAAAATAAAACCAACCATTCATCATTATAAACGTCTCCAGTGAATAACCTAACAGTGGACCCCAACTGCCCTCAACCCAATCATGAATATCCTTTTCCCCCAAGGCCCAATATCCGAATCTACCCACCAGACCTCTCATGGAAAATTTCCCCACTTCTTCCATCCCTATATCTCTGCCCAACATTACAACTGGTTTGGGTTTTTTTTCTTTCCACCCCTTGAGTCATGCACTATTCTTTTCCTCCCCTCGGCTGCTAAAACGTCCTGCACTTCCCCCACATCCTGCACCTGACTTCACTCCTTTCTCCGACACAGCCTCTCCACCGCTTCCCACTTCAAACTACCTAGACTCCACACCACTCCCTTTTACTCAATCCAGAAAGAAAGAAAATATATTACCCTCTGTGAAACCTCGACCCCTCAAGACTTGTCCATGAAATGATGAAAGACAAGCCTTACCTTCCTCTGGCTTACTTCCCTTCCTACCCACCGTAGCCTTTTGCAGAGAATGTCCCACAGCACAAACATCCACTGCATTCGTCTTCCCTCCCTTTTCTGATTACCAAGTAAATAAGTCATTTATGACGTCGATGGATCTAAGTTCCAACAAACCGCTCACAAACTCGCTAAGTGTCCCTTCACTGGTACAAAAGCCCATTCAGGCTCCACTTTATCGACCCTCCCAACCGCTAGACTTAAATTCTGTTTGTACCCCATTAATTCTTCTCTGTACACCTCATCAGATTTGTATAGTCTGCTTTGGCTCCACCAATGCTCCTCAACTAGATCCACCAATGGGACCCCTACTCAAATCGTCATAATATTTGTGTGACGCCAACTCAACCCTAGATCTAGACATGCACACCTATCCTAGCCTCTACGTTCCTACCGCCACTTCACCTCTTATCCTATAATATGGATCCTCCCCCAAAGCCACCAAGGCTCCATTAAAATCCCTTGATCACATCAGCTCAGCGACCTCCAGAAGCTTGAAACAAACCTCCAGATGCCATCCCCTGTGAACTAAATTTTAAATGTGCTTTCTTATTACAAGTAAATCATATGTTAGGACTTATACTATAAAAATAAATTCAAAATAAAGTTAGGTGTATCCAATTTAGTAATAGGAAATTTTCTAAGAAGGATGAGATA
>ML784316.1:44737-74575 GCA_009831015.1 Picea engelmannii
ACGTGGTTCACCCAGTGTGGGCTACATCCACCAGAGAAATTGCCAGGTCCTTTCTTTATTATTATCCAACAAAATGAAGGGATACAACCTACAACAAAACCCGTTGTAACTTCCTCTTCTTTCTCTCACAGTCTCCTCTCTCATAATACAATACTCACCAACATGCATAGTCACAATACATTTCCCTCATAAAAGAGGGTTGCCTTCTAGGGAAAAATACCTAACATAATCTCTATCATTAGATCTGCGACCTTATAATGAACAGTCCAGATTTACAATGAAATTACAATATACTTTTACAAGGTAATTTTTTCTTCGGGGGCTTCACCCCTGAACCCCCGCTGGGGGCCCGCTTGCCCCCAGACTCCCCAGCCCGGGGGATAGCCCCTCGGACCCCGCAGAGGGGGTACACCCCCTCTGCCCTCCCTCGCGGGGAAGAGTGTACATACTTTTGGGGTGTAAATACTTCATGGGGTATAAACACGGCTGAAAGTAAAAGACCTCTAAATCAGGAAGATAATCAGGCTCCACAACCAACAATCTCCCACTTGGAGACCGATCTCAACAACTCCACCACTGCTGTATATGATGGAATATGAACCTTCTTGGACCTGGAAAATTTCTCATCTTCATCTTAATTCTTGAAGACCAACTGAAACTGAGCAGGAACTCAGTTTCTCCCTGGTTACTCCCTTTGTTAACATGTCTGCAGGATTCTGGCTAGTGTGTATCTTTTCCAGCTTCAATTGTCCATCTTCCAAGGCAGATCGTATGAAGTGGTACCTCAACTGTATATGCTGCAGTATTCACCTCCATTATCTGATCTGAGACGCTTCAAACTTTTTCCTATCTCATTCTCAACTAAAGCTTTCCATTTCTTAAAAGTATAAAAAACATCAGATTTTTGTCGAATGCAATAAACCCAAGTTTTTCTAGTTGCATCATCAATAAAAGTAACATAATAATGAGAGCCACCAAGAGATGATACTTGATCTGGTCCCCATACATATGTATGCACAAGCTCTAACCTTTTATTCTTCTTTTCTTTTCTCACTCTGATAAATTTGACTCTCTTTTGTTTTCCATAAACACAATGCTCACAGAAGTCCAAATCAATTTGTTTAAGATCTGGCAGCAAATTTCTTTTGTGAAGTATATGCATACCCTTCTCACTCATGTGTCCCAACCTATGATGCCACAATGCTATATCCACTCTTGTAGAAGCTAAAGATATAGAAGAGTTAGTATTACCAGTACATAAATACAATGTACCTACCTTGTCTCCTTTCGCTATCACCAATGATCCTTTAATGACCTTCCATGTCTTATCTGTAAATATGGATATACAACCTTCACTTGCCAACTGCCCTGTTGAAATTAGAGTTTTTCTTAAATATGGAATATGTCTTACCTCTTTCAACAACCATTGGTTTCCATTGCATTGCTTTATTTTTACCTTTCCCATTCCTACAATTTTGCATGGTGCATCATCACCCAAATGAACCTGTCCATAATCACCTTGAATATAATCTAGAAAATGTTTCCTATGGGGTGTGGTATGAAATGAATCCCCTGAATCTACTACCCAAGAGTCAAAAATATTATCTACAGAAAGAATCAAAGAATCTTGTAACACATCACCTGTTACATTTTCTTCCTGATTTCTCTCTTGCTGTCCATCTCTTTGTTTCTTTGGAGCTCTGTAGTCTTTCTTCAGATGTCATTTCTTCCCACAATTCCAACACTCTATCTTTCCAAGTCTGGATTTGGATCTGCCCTTCCTAGAATTCCCATGGTTCCCTGATCCCTTTCCTCTATCCTTTTGTCTTCCCCTGTTCTCCATGTTCAACGCACTACTTGATGTCTCACCCATGCTTTTCCGTCGCATTTCCTCACTAAGGATAACACCAAAAACATCATCAAATTTTAAAGTATTTGAACTAGAGACAGAGTTACTTACAGCCATGACCAAGCCATTCCAACTTTCTGGCAATGAGCACAAGATTATAAGAGCCCTAACCTCATCATCAAAGTCCACTTTTACAGAACTTAGTTGATTAGTAACTGCATTAAATTCATTTAAATGATCTGCAAAAGACCCACCTTCCGACATCTTCATATTAAATAATATCTTCATTAGAAATACCTTATTGGACGCCGAGGGTTTTTCATACAATTTGGCCAACGCCTCCATCAAACCCTTCGTTGTCTTTTCTTTCGAGATATTGAAAGCTACCGATGCTGCCAAGCTTAGCCGTATCATTCCTAGAGCCTTTTTGTCAAGAATCTCCCATTCTTCATCCTTCATGGCCACTGACTTCTTTGCTACTCCGCTCAATGGTAGGAATAGATCCTTCTGATATAAATAATCTTCCATCTGCATCTTCCATAAATGGTAGTTTTGGCTGTTAAATTTCTCGACCCTAAACTTTCCATCTTCTGACATTGCTCCCACTCGAACTAGGAACCCTCTTTTCCTGCGAGTTACCTTACGCTCTGATACCAGTTGTTAGAAAAACAGGACCGCAGAGCAATAAAATAAAACAAATGCGGAAACAAAACACAAAATATATACAATACAAGAGAGACACAAATTTACGTGGTTCACCCAGTGTAGGCTACATCCACCAGAGAAATTGTCAGGTCCTTTCTTTATTATTATCCAACAAAATGAAGGGATACAACCTACAACAAAAACCGCTGTAACTTCCTCTTCTTTCTCTCATAGTCTCCTCTCTCAGAATACAATACTCACCCACATGCATAGCTACAATACATTTCCCTCATAAAATAGGTTTGCCTTCTAGGGAAAAAACCATAACATAATCTCTATCGTTAAATTTGCGACCTTATAATTAACGGTCTAGATTTACAATGAAATTACAATATAGTTTTACAAGGCAATTTTTTCTTCGGGGGCTTCGCCCCAGATCCCCCGCTGGGGGCCCGCTTGTCCCCAGACCCCCCACCCGAGGGGATAGCCCCCCGGACCCCGCAGAGGGGGTACCCCCCTTCTGTACTCCCCCGCGTGGAAGAGTGTACATACTTTTGGGGTGTAAATACTTCATGGGGTATAAACACGGTTGAAAGTAAAAGACCTCTAAATCAGGAAGATAATCAGGCTCCACAACCAACAACACCCATGGATGGATAGTATACATCATGTTGTTTCTGGTGGTATGTGGCACATCATGTGGATCCTCAAGGTTGAGGAGAAATGAATTTTTGAAGATGAAAAAGTGAATTGAAGAAGGAAGTACATGTAGGCCCTGAAGATAATTAAAGAAAAGAATTACAAAATAAGAAAGTGTCAGGTCGGCCCTAATGTTAAAAGGAAGTGACATAAATGGTATAAATAAACATCTTTATACATTAATTTTATACAAGTCGAATTTCAGAGGAAATAAGAAGTAAAGAAGGCCGAATTTCAAGGGAGGATGAAGTCTTTTGGTGATGTGTTCTAAGGTATGTTATTTTCAGGTCATCTTACCATTTTTTCTATAACGTTTTTTTCTAGAATGATTCATATGATGAAATCGCTATGTTATTGAGAAGACATATGAAGGTACCTCTGGTAAAAATTTCAGTTCTTGGTTCACTATAATTATGGAGATACACTCTGTGGAAGATAGGGTTTGTGACCAATCCTGAAACTAGTCAATAAACAAGTGTTCTGGGTAAAACAATCATAACTTATTCATCGAGAATCCAAATGACGTGGGACAAATTTAATTGGAAAGAGTACAGACTATAGTTTCTTGTGTGCAAGTTTCAGAATTGGATGTTAATTATTGAGCGCGGGGCATTCTGTTCAATTTCACTCTCCTGAATAGACTAGAATTGAATAAAGTCTACCATTCCTTCTATAACCTCTTTTTGGGGAGGATTCAAGGAGTGAAAATTGATGGAGTTTTAGAGAATACATTGAGTAATATTATCTATAGGATCAGAGTACTCCAAGAATTGTTGAATTGCAGAAATTGAAGAAGTCTTAGGAAGCATTATCAGGTTCTATGTGATGATTTAATGTAAAGTTTTATTATCTCTCATATATTCTTGGGTGGAAGGATTAAGGGTCAATGATGGAGAGTTAAAATCTCTCTTGATATTGGAGGATTGTATCTTCCTCTTGGAGGTTTATCCCTCCCTTTACATTTGGAAGTTGTAGCTACCTTTGGAAGTCATTACTTCCCTTGAACAATAACTATTGATTATTTCTCATATATTGTCCATGGTGTATTGTGGTGTAACTCTTATATTATTGTTCATTGTTCATTGGATATAGTTGAATGGTTTAAGTATAAGTTGAAAAATGTTTTAAATTGTACTTGATATTGATTCACCCCCCTCTCAGTATCAACAATCTACATCATCTCTCGAAACCATACTCCATCTGAGTAATCAGACATGATGATGGATAAGTCACTCCATAGAGTGACACAATAACCATTCTTCTAATATTTACATATGTCCTAGAAGAATAAATGTCCTGGATCATTTTCTGTCTGGGAAATCTCTGTCCATTGATCATTCATATAGCTGATAATCATTTCCAACACTACTGATAGTCTTCAAGGCAATCAAAACAATGTGATTCAATAGAACACAATTTTGTCTATCCATAATAGTACACAACTAAAATCCAGTGGTACACTACCACACCAAGTAGCACACAAACACTTGATCAGTGACATATAGTCATAATTAGTGGAACACATCCACCACAGTATCATACATATACTATCTAGAGACCTACAATCTCCTTAATAATCATATCATCTGATGTCAACCTGCACAGAAAAAATTGTTATGATATAAACTGAATCATATGGAAGATATGGAAGATCATCTTCCCTCAGAAGGTAAAACATCAATGATGAGTTATCTGGACTATTCTTTTCAATAAAGGAAGAATAATTGTCCTGATTTATGAGCCTAAACCATTCACCTATCTGGGCCATTCCTCCGCACTAAACAAAGTGAAACTTGGAGAGAATGAATCTAGCCTAGGGAATGCATGTCCCTGATTGTTGAACCTAGACCATTCAACTATCTGGGCCATTCCTCTATCACTAAACAAAGTGCAACCTAGAGAGAATGAATCTGCCCCAGGGAATGACTATCCGAACCATTTCCTAAGGAAATGATTGTCCTGCACCAACCTTCAAAATGGACCATTCTTGGAAACTGCTTACAATTGTGAGCTTCGAAAGAATGATTTCCCGACGAGGCAGACCAGTCTTCTTGACCACTATTGAGAGTGATTGTCAAGAAGAGAGACTGTCCTAGACCATTCCCCCACACTGGACACAAGGGGAATCGCTATATATAGTACATCAACAATGTATAGAACCATTGTCATTACGAAAATGACTATTCAATCTGGACCATTTTTTGATCTGGAAAATTCTTGTTCGTCAGAAATCTCAAACCACTTTCCGAATTGGAAAGGAACTGCTCATCCTGGACCATTTTTCAAACTGAAAAATGATTGTCCATAATTCAATAACACATTAGTGCTCCCTCCCAACATGGGAGTCATCTATTCCTTTTCCAATAAGGAAGTCATCTCCACGAGCTCCAAAATGTTTTCTTATCTGCTCATCTGTGGAGATATATATTGGAGAACAATTTCTCTTTTCTGGACTTCATGATGGAGAATGTAATTCTTGATCTCAATGTACTTTGGTCTTTCTAGAACACTGGTTTTTTGAAGGCTTCATGCAGCTCTGACCATTACAGTATATCATAGTTGAATTCAACTCTTTTGTTTCCTTCTAGCTCATAACATCGTGGCAAGACTCAAACTGGAACATATCCATGTGGTGCTTCTTTTGCTATCATGAAAGTTTGTCATGGATTGGCAATCCTTCATCCTGGAGTTCTGAGTAACCATTCTGATACAATATTTCTGTTATAGAAAGTTTTCACTACGCTTCTGTTGTGCATTGGAGGTTCTCCACCAAGTTGTCTTCTTTCATCTGCATACAAGGTTCTCCTTTTGGTATACCTAAAAGCCTTGAGGTTGCTATACATATGCTCTTTGTTCAATTATTTTGGAGAACATTCTTTGCATTCATCTGATGTAAACTCCAAACCATGGATATTGCAGACGATATAATGGATCATGTAGAGGTATGTCTAATTTACTGGAACAAACAATCATCATAATCTTCTCCCTCCATCTGGGAGAACCTCTAGTTATGGATATTACAATGCTTTCATTCATAAGTCTTCCATACACTGTTCTTCATCACAACTTTCATTTCCCCTGCTTGATTGTTTTTAATGAGTTCATATTAGGCTGGTAGTCTTATGACTGGTTGTTCTGGATTTTCTTTCTTTCTTGGAATCTTCATGTTCTTCCTCATGTTTCTCTTTAGATCTTGGGTCCATGAATTTTTCTATAGATTCCATGCCCTGAAGATTCCAACTTCTTTATTTAATCATAGGATCATGAATGTGGATGGACAACCAGGGATATTTTAAGGCTTCTTTTCGAAGAAGACTTCTTCTAAAGTCAAACTGAACACATGCTTATTTTCATGGTTGCTGCCATTGATGGGAACATGGATAGATACTTCATCATCTTCAATGGACCATACTATTTAGTATTAGCTCCCTCTTAATCCTTTCTTCATGCATGAATGCATGCTCTTCTTTTATAATTATGTAATCAACTCCCTCCAACTAAGAGATCCCATGCTTCCATCTGCATCCTTATTGCCTTCTGCAAAGTGTCACAAGTATTTATCCAATTTCCTCTTGATTGCTGAATTCGTTTTGTCTTTACTTCTTCTAAGTTTCTTCAGGATTGATTATGATTTCGGCTTATCTTGCAGCTGTTACTTATGTAATAACTTCCACATGAATTGTTACCGGGGGTTGTTGATGTACTTCATCATTTCATGTGTATTGTCTGACTTGTAGTTATTGTGATAGAAATCCTTATCTTGTTGTTCTTCCATAGATATAGTTTTTCTTTGAACATCTTATAGATATGCAAAATATGTACATAAACTATGTAAGCATGGTATGTAAAAGAACTATGAATAATATTGTTACCTTGTTTTTAGAAGGAGAAGTTTGTTTTATCCTTCTTGGTCTTCCTTGAGGGTTTCCTTTCTTCGGAAACTGATGCTTCGTGTGTCTCCTTTTTCTTTAGCTTGGGACAATTATTCTTGTAGTGACCATACTTTCGACATTTGAAGCACTATATTTTTGACATATCTTTCTCTTGATTTGGATTCTTCCTTGAACCAAACTTCCTTTTGTTCCTAAAATTCTTGAATCTTGCTGCGAGGCTTGATAATCATATTTATTTTGAGGTTTCTCTTTTGCACTAATCCTTGATTCTTCTTCTGCACAACAAGTCCAAAGTTATTCAAATGTAGGATACTCCTTCCTTGTGTTCATGCTTGCGGAAAATGTATCCCATGTCTTGGGAAGACTGTTGAGTACTATATTTACCAGTTCCTTCTCTGAGATGATTTATTCAATAGCTTGTATTTGATCTATTAACTGATATATTCTCACAAATTATGATGTTATTATGTCATCATCATTCATCTTCATGTCACAGAGCTCATTCTTCAGACTCATTACTTGTCCAATGTTTTTGGTTGAGAAGAGGTTTGTTAGGGCATCGTACATCTTCTTAGACAAATCAAGATGGGATATGTAGGGTATCAAGTGGTATTTTATAGAATCCACTATGATACTCATGGCATTGATGTCATTGTCTTTGAACTTCTCCATAACTGCACCGTTCTGCGGTTCCTTCTCTTTTCCTTCTTTAAACTCTGGTTCCACAATCTTTCCATTCACAATATCCAACACTTTATTCTTGGAAAGGATGAGATCAATCCTTGTCTTCCATACTATGAAGTTAGAATCCCCTTCTAACTTGTTTTCTGACTTCATAGAGTAAGTCATGGCTACTTTTGACTTGGTCAACCCTAGATTTGACCAAAAACGCAAACTTGACATCTTATCTTGCTGAGTGTACTAGGAGGTGCGCTAGGCTAGGGTGCACTAGTATATCCAGAAATTAGGTCAATCTCTTCACTTAAGGTGCCTCAACGAGAGGGTTAGGGTTTCATTGTTGCAGCATAAACTGACTGCAACTGCAACTGCAATTGAGAAAATCCTCCCAATCTATCTTCCAACGGTTAGATTGTCCAAAGATAGTGTGGGCCCATAACCTGTTATAATATAATGGATGTGCTTGTTTAACCATAAAAAATATATCAATATTTTCACCCAACCATAGGACGAAGCCACCCCCGAGCACCTTAACCTTGAAAAAGAATCATTCTGGAAGAAAACCCTAGACTGGATAGCCAAACAAAGGTGGCACACCTTTTTCCAAGGATAGCGCACCAAGCAAGAGTAACAAGAGATGATCAGAGAGTCCAAACATTAACCAAGAGAGAGTCCAAGCCAAAACCAAAATTTGTTAGTTGCAATAGCTACAACAACAACTCTCCTCCAAACTTGCGCACAAACTAGCCAACTGTAGTGCGCACAAGTGGTGCTTCTGCAGTTCTGAGAATACTGGCCAGAATGATGACTAGGTTCCCGTATTTATACTAATTCTGGTAGACTGCCTGGGCCGACTTCTCATTCTAGGTACTAATTCTTTAGTATATAACATTTCCTTTAACTGACTTCTTATCTTGGAGGCTAATAGCCTAATACAAGTAAATCTCTTGAGACGACTTGTATTCTAGGGTTATTAACCAATTAATTAGGGTTTCTTCTTGCTTCCCGGAATATTCTATTCTCATTAGGTTTACACGTGGAGGTAAATACCTCCCGAAGCTACCATAATATCAACAGATGCATCTTTCTTGGTGTCCGATTCGAATATGTCGTGCAAGTCGACAAAGTCATCGAGTGTGCCGAACTCGGGAAGTCCAATATCTTTCATCACCCAATTGATATTAATCCAGTGTTTCTCACACTTGGCCCATTTCTCTTGAATTTTTCAGTGTGGTTCCCAAGACATTTTCGACCAATACTCGACTGATTTATTTATGTGATCAAGACTACTTTCGTTCAACACCTGAATGTCGTGTTCTTCTTTATCTTGGCCTTGTTTCACTGCACCAATGTAGTCAACTCTCTCCACGACTTGCTATGATTTTTCACACCACCGCTCCATATTCTTGCACGTTGCGAGTGCCATGAGAGTGTCTTCCTAGAGCTCGACTATCCCATTAGTGAATAGATTCCGCTCAACTGTCAAATTGCTATAGGCCTCCTTGAATTCACTCCTTAGGTACAAGCACCCGCTGCGCTCGTTCTAACATGAGAATTCCTATTTTCCGCACGTCCTATGCCAAATGGATATCTCTGCCTTGTGTTGGGGCTATCAAGGGGGCTTCTGCTGCTTTGGATGCTATTCTTTCTTCTTTGAACATGAGGGCCCCTTGATTCGATTGTTCTAGGGTTGTCTCTTGTTCATCCAGGCTCATGGCCTTGGACCTGTTCATCTTAGGATCGACCATCCTTTCCACCACCTCATCCCAGTCTTGAGCGTTTTTGGTGAAGACCTGATATTCAAATTTGTCATGGGCGTAGGGCTAGCATGACGATACTTGTGATGCGTGCTTCAATACTAGACCCTTCAGGTCATGTTTGTGAAAATGACCATTCTGAAATCATAACTCCAAGTGGCTCAATCCTTCCTTCTTGTCTTGAGAGGTGTATTTTACCATGTAGAAACCTATATGAAATCCATAAGGTATGAATGCTCGCTTCTTATCTTTTATCAGTGTAGCATTGTAACCTTGCAGGATGGTTTGGTAGCAAATTTCCCCTAGTACTAGTCAATAAGGGACATACACAGGTAATAGGTGTGGTGCTTCGGTGGCTTCAAAAACCCTGATGTAGGTGTCACACTCATCTAGATACTAGTGACCAACCTTTGATATCATCTTTTTGTTTGCAACCGATAGTATTTGACACTCTTTCTTGAAAAGAAAAAAATGAATACACGAGATGAATTGATTGCAGATGAGGGTATATGATTTCTTGTACCTTATCTCCCATAAGACGCTGAAATATACATGGACCAGGAGCTCTGAGGCATGCCAGCTCAAGTTCATTCTGGAAAAGATATTTCTAGTGCAGATGACTCTCAATAAATATGAATCCATGTAGAAGGATGGAGTCTCTCCTTCTTTTGGTGTCTGAGCCTGTTGAATGAAAATACTCAACTTCTTGGAAACCCTAGTTAAATCCTCTCCCATAAATGGCTACCGTATAATCTAGAGGCATCCATGCCTCTGGAAATTTGGAACAATCTTTCTCCCCATACAACCGGCAAATGAGGGCCATCAGATAGATATACGACTATCTTAAATTGGTCGTTGGGTACCAGTTAGAGGTCCGATTGGTGTAACTTTTATCCTCTCTCCACCACGAGTCCATTACCTGGCTAGTGTCATGTTTCTCATAGAATATTACAACAAAATCGACATTCAGTGGCTCATCTGGGTGTCTGTGCTTGTAGTAATTTTGCACCTCCACTGGAAGGAAGACCCCGACACACTCACCATTGTCGTCATTAATCAAACATCTTTGTGTGTTAGTGTGGTCGATAATCCACTTCAGGAGTTCTATGTAGGGGAATACTGGAGTTCTTATCGCTACCATCTGTAGGTACGATCTTCGGATATTCGAAAAAACTTCATCATCAATGTTTCTCATATCGGGGTCGTTGTGCAGGGTATATTCAGGGAATTCTTCCAGCTTGATCTTCTGGAATAGTTCTCCCCAGTGTGGGAGTACTGTCTTGGTCCCTATGCTTGAATTTGTGTTTCCAAAGGCCAGGGGCTGAGTGAAAATATTATTGGTGGATGTCTTGATGACTGGTTCCGATCTTGGGGAAAATTCCAACTGTTTCACGACTACTGGAGAAGAGCCTTTTCCCACCTCTGGTTCCTTTTGTTTCAGCTCCCTCGACGATCACCTATTGTTAGAATTTATTGGAGGCATCGTTCTTGCAGCTGAAATCAATTCTTTAGGAGTGCGTATAGAGAAGCATCGGATAAAAATGTATGAAGTCAAGCATAAAAAATTCCACAGACTGGTACATACCTATAACGCTTGCTAAACCTATTGTTTAATACTCACAGGGTATTGGAAGATTTTTTTGAATTTCTTGTCTCGCTCCTCTGGGTGATCTGAACTTCTTCATGCACAATGATCTTATTCACGAACAACTCAAAAAAATTTAAACGGGGAAGAACCTATCGTGTCGCTTCAACCAATTAATTCAGGTTATGAGTGAAAATCAAATGAAATCTGCCACCGAATCTCTGTAGTTCAATTCATAGTGGGTTGATGGCAGAGGCACGTAGCGTGATGTGATGTATTGGTAAATTCAAATAGTCTTTTTGATTTCTGCACAAATTAGCAACTAATGCAAGATTTGGAATTAATTAGTCCCTTAAATGTGTTTATATCTAAACGTATCTAGCACTAAAATGTCCCATCGTGTCACTTTCCTAGTGGGCAGGTCGGGGATCGACGATGTGCGATGGATGTTTTCATTGATATTTTTTGTAAAACATCTCCGGTGCCAATCAATTTTATTGTACGGTGATGACGTGGAAAAAATGACTCGGGGTTCTCAACAAGATTCTCATGTTAAAGTAAACCTAGGATTGTCAATGCCGAAAAGGTATTTGGGGTCGGTGATCGGGGAAAAACTTGTTATGTTTTCTACGGACTTACTTTCTGAAAAACCCGTCGATGCTGAAATGCTTCGGGGATTAGCTATCAGTGATATAATCAGGTAATGATTGCCACAAAATAAATCTTCCTTTTGCTGATGCCGATGGAAATCAATGCTTGGCGACCTCAGTTCTCTCGAGTGATTCTCTTTCATCTTTAATTCTTCCTGATGCCAAATTCTTGAGTGCACCGGGGAAATGTTTTGGCTGTCAATTCTTTATTTAGATGTTAGTCTTTTAAGTTATGGGTTTTCACATGTTCAAGAAAACTTTCAAAGACTTAAATGAGAGTCAAAAAATGATAAGAGAAGGAATCATTTTTCACAATGAAGTCGAATTAGACAGCGCAAAAAGATCAAGTTGTACCCAAAAAGTAAAATTTGACATGGAATTTTTAAGGTGTGTTGAGTGCTCAAAAAATGGTGACTTGCTGGGCGAAAGAAGAATCTTTGTTTCTCCTTCGGGCTCGGCTAATGAAAAAAATGGTGGAGAACTTAACTAGTTTTAAATCAGAGCCTCCTTACCCTTGCATTTGAAATTATCCAGTTGATGCTTTCGGGTCTGCCTGTGGGGTTTTTAACCTTTATTCCACCTTCGTTTCTTATAACCTTGACTCATTCCCTCTTTTAAAAAATTATAGTAAAGCATTCACTGGCATGTTACCTTTACTCACTTGCTACAGGGTCGCTCTGCTACCAGCGAGTGTCCATAGCCCCAAAGGAGTCACCCCGACATCACATAACTTTCTCCACTGCCAACGAACATCCATAGCCCCGACAAAGTTATCTGCATGCCCTCTCCTACTGTTTACTCATTTGATAAATTCAATTTTATTTCAGCAGAATGCCTTGAGAGACAAGGAGAGGATGACGTCTGTTTATTTTGCGAAGTGAGATGGTTAAGGTGAAACTTACTAGATTTCTCTCTGAGGTGTATGAATTCCTTTCTATATTTCCTTCTTTCCCTTAAGGTCTTACCAAACCACTAAGTAGACACTTATGACATTTCTCCAAAGTTGTTCATCTGTGAAGGTTAGATAGAGAGCCCCTCGAGGCAATTGCAAGTTCCCCAGTGCCTCTCGTGTTTGTATGTGAGCGACAAGTGAGGAAGAAAGTCCGCTATGATGCATGAGTTGAGGCCAACCATTGTCTTACTAAACAAAATCTTCAAAAACAAAGAAGTCCAAATAATAATAACAATAAAAAACAATAAAAATGCATTTCGCAATTGACCTAGCTAAAACCAAAATTATGAAAATACGCATTCAAAACATGGATTTTTTTTTTTTTTTAATGGAAATATTGTTTTAGGGCTTGGCCATTTACTAGGAGGGAATCGGGTTTCCCCCCTCAGATTCTGTAACCGATAAGTTCCTTCCCCAATCTTCTCGGCTACTTGAAAAGGTCCGAGCCATAGATTCTGAGGCATAAAATGTTTTCCTTTAGTCTTGTTTTCTCTGTCCCATTTCAAGACTAAGTCTCCTACTTCAAAATTATTCTCTTTAGCCTTATGATTGTCAAACCATGTTTTAACGATCTGCTGGTGGGATATAAATTTTGATTTATCTTTTTCCCTTTCTTCTTCTAGCATGAGCAGAGTGTCAATCCTTTGTTGTATGACTAATGAAGGTTGTCCTATGGAATCTTGGGCAAGTTGAAGAGATGGAAGATAAATCTCATTTAGGAGAATGGCTTCCTACCCTTATACTAGAAAGTATGGGAAATTTCCTATAGCTTCCTTAGGTGTGACTCCATCTACCCATAAAGCGTTGTGGAGTAAATTATGCCAATTCCTTTGGTTGTCTGCAACCGTTTTCTTCAATATTCTCACTAGGTTCCTATTAGTTGATTCTGCCATGCCATTTCCCCATGGATAATAATTTGCAGAGTACCTAATTATGATTCCTTTGTCTAGAGCAAAATATGTCAATAGGGTGGAGGAAAAGTAAGTTGCATTATCAAAAACAAGAATAGAAGGGACACCGAACCTTGTAATTAGTTGTTTCTCTATGAATTGGATTACAACCTTCTCGTTTACATGGGTTAGAGGAATGACTTCTACCCATTTCGTGAAGTAATTTGTAGCAGTAAGTATGTACTTGTGTTGTTTTGAAGAGCTTGGTGTAATTTATCCTATAATGTCTAACCCCCATTGCTCGAATGACCTAGAAACGGTCACGGGTTGGAGTGGGACTGCTGCTCTCTTCTCTCTCCCAGTGATTACTTGGCAAGTTTTGCAGTTCCTAGTGTATGTGTGAGCATCCTTGAACAAAGTGGGCTAATAATAACCAGCTCTCAATATCTTATGAGCGGTGGTGTTTCCTGCAAAATGTCCACTAGCAGGGCCATGATGGAGCTCTTTAAGAACTTTGTCTACATCTTCACATTCGAGACATCTTAAAATCACCCAATCATAATTAATTTGAAAGAGTATCGAATTTATGTGGTGATATTGTGCATATTTCAACTTGAAATCTCTCCTTTCCCCGAGGTTGAGGTTTTCTGGGCAAGTCCCATGGTGCAGGAGATAAGTCAAATTATCATACCAAGACTCTTTCCTTGGGGAAATGTATGAAGATTCACCACACCATAATGTCATTTCATTCTCCCATCTCGAGTCTTCATTTACTTGGTCCCGAACCTCATTTGCCGGTTTTCATAATCCTTTTCCTTTAACTAGTTTAGCAGGTTTTATTTCTAGATCAAATTCTTGGACTACTGCCATCCAATTCCCTCTTCTTCCCCCATCTCCCATTGAGTGAATAGGGATCGGATTGCGGGGTGAGGCACTATTACTTTGGTATGGTTCTTGAGGATGTAAGACTTGAAATGTTTTACTGCTTTATAAACTACATAAGCATGTTTATATATAGCAGGATAATTTAGTTCATCTCCTTGGAGGTTAGTGCTCATGAACGACACCAGAGCCTCATTGTTTTCATCATCCTTCTGAGTCAGAACCACAACTAACGATTGATTGGAGACAAAAGTATAGAGGAATAAATCTCTATTAAAATCGGGACTTCTTAACACAGGGGCTTGAGATATAGCAATTTTAATATTGCTAAAGGCATCCTTTCGCTCATCATCCCACTTAAATTCAACATCTTTGTAGATCATTTTTTGTAATGGTCTGACAGTCTTGGTGAAATCGAGTGTGAACTTCCTTACAAAATTGATTTTCCTGAAGAAGGATTGCATTGTCTTTTTGTTGTGAGGTAACAGGCGCTGAGTTATAGATTTGAATTTCTTAGGGTCTATGCAAATGCCTGCTTGGGATATGATATGACCTAATAACTTTCCTTCTTCCACACCAAAGATAGTTTTCTTAGAGTTTAAAGATATACCGTATTTTCTACACCTTTCGAAAATATGGGTCAATTGTTGGATGTGCTCCTCTCTATTCTTTGAATATACAATCACGTCATCTAGATACACTACCACACACTTTTTGATAGACCCTCGAAATGCTATTTCCATTTCCCTTTGGAGGGTTTCCACTGCGTTGATTAACCCAAAGGGCATGCGTTTGTAAGAAAAAATTCCCAACTTAGTTCAGAAGGTAGTTTTCAAATGGTCCTCCTCTGAAACTAGAACTTGGTTGTAACCCAAGAAACTATCCATCATAGAGAAAATATTAGAGCTGGAAACGGTCTGCAAGACTTGATCCATCGGTGGGAATGGGTAGTTGTCCTTTTCTGAAGCTTTGTTAAGGTTCTGAAAATCTACACATAAGCGGATTTCTCCAGACTGTTTCCTCATAGGAACCAAATTTTCTACCCATGCAGAATGTCTAACTTGGAAGATAATTTTGGCATCTAAAAGTTTCTTCAACTCTTGACACATGAGAGGTTCCAGGGATGGGTGATATTTTCAAAGCTTTTGTTGGAAGGGTTTCACTTCAGGTTTTAATGGGATAGTGTGTTGAATGATATAGACATCATAAGTTTTCATATCTCAGTAGGACCATGCAAAGCATCTTGATATTGTCTGAACAGTTTGAGATAATCCTTCCTTTTCTCTCTAGATATAGTTTTGCCAAGATTTATATTTTTTGGATTTTCCAAGGTTCCAATATTTATAGTTTCATGCATGGGACAAGAACTACCAGCCTTCGCATTTTTGGGCCCCTTAAACCATTCTTTTAGGTCAAAAAGATTCTCTAAATTAGCTATCCCCTTAAGATTGTGTGAGACTTTGATTTGTCAGTTCATTGACCCATACGAGGATCAGTTTCTATTGATTGTTCCTAGAATACTTCATCGTTAATAGATAAGTCTTTGAAATTATCTTGGTTAGTTAGAAAGTTTATGATTTGTTCATCTCCTTCAAATACTTTCCAATTAGAAATGTTGTTAGGCACCGATGGTTTGTAGAGTAGTTCAACAATGAACCGGGAGGCTTCATAATCTTCTAGAGGTGACAGCCTTGAAGTAGCTGTGGTCGGGGAATCAACAAGGATATTCTTTATTATGGGGATCGTTGTAATATTGAAAGCTTCAAAATTCTCTATTAACCTATGCACTTCATATTGATAATTCTTTAGGTGAGGGGAGTTGCAATGTATAGTATTCCTTACTTTTCTAACGATAATTTTAGAATCCCCAAAAACCTTCAATTATTTGACGTTTAAGTCGTTGGATTTCTTTAACCCTTGTACTATCCCTTCATACTCGACGGTGTTGTTTGTGCATTCGACTCAAGTCTATAAGATAGGAAATGACACTTACCCTTTGGATCAATGAGGATGCACCCTGCCCCAGACCCTTCCTATGATTTAGATCCATCAAAGTATATGGTCCAAATTTGTGAGCGTAGGTTATCGATTTCGGCTTTCTTATCACTTTCTTGCTCTCTTATCTTTTGTTCCATGATTTCTAGCACAAGTTCTTGGCAGAAGAGGGTTTCCTTTGTCTATCTCGATAATTTGTCTTGAAACACCATTTCAAAATTTTGAGTGAGAGGGACATCAGATGAGAGGGGGAAGAAGTTGCCGAAGTAGGAATCACATGATTAATTTCCTAGCACAAGGAAGTCTGTCAATGAGGTTTCGCTTAGGTTTTCTAGATCAGTTACCGTATGTTTCAGATATCTTTCCCTATCAAATCTGATCATATTTTTGTATCCCTTTAATGGTAACCAAAGGTGTGCCCAATTTGTACTAAAGTATCTGTTTAACTTCTGAGACCAATCTCATCTTAACAATAATCCATAAGCTTCTGGGATGTCTTCTATAATTATGTAAATCACTTGCACAAAATTAGGATGCATGGCTATTCTAATCATTACATATTTGAGTTCTCCCATGACCTTCACCTGGGTTCTGTCTAGTTGTATTACATGTTTATCACTCTTGAGAGGAACTATGTTTAGGTTTTTATAGATAGACAATGGCATAACGTTAGAGGATTCTTCTGAATCGACCAAGTAGTTGTGGAGGTTCCCATTGAAGACTTCAAATGTTAAAAGGAAAGGTGGGACAAAAGGTCTTCCCTTCTTATCTTCAGAACAAGCATTCACTGTCAGTTTATTCCCTAGGTCTGTGGGGATTGGATTTCTTCTTGGGTCAGTGCTCATCATAGGATTTTCTATTGATTTCAAAGCTTGTAATAGGAAGTCCTTTTGCTAAGGGATCCTACAAATTTCCATGAATAATATATTAGCCTTCAACTTCTTCAAATATTCAACTACGTTGTAATTAAGTTTGGGCGATTATCAAGTATGGATGCTTATAGGGTTCTTATGGGGAGAAAAAGGTGCTTTCAAATGATCAGGGGCTGTCTTTCCCCCCAAAGTTTGGGTAGTAGCAAGATCTTTAGAGACAGGTGGACCCTTATTGTGCGTTTTCACAACCAAGACCTTTGTGGGTGGTTCTTGAGCTTGAAACAAGTCGTAAGAGGGCATAATTAGGTCATTATCCCATATCAATATGGATGTATATTTGGGTGGATCGATCTCTTCCTGATCGAAAAAATTCATAATTGAACCACTTGGTTGTTCGGTTAGGGAAAACTCATCTAGAAACCGGTTGGCCCATTAAATTCATAGCATGCACCCATTGAGGGAAGTCTCTTTCAGAGTGGTTCTCTTGATGGTAAGTACATAAAGAGTTGGATGCTACATTTTTTAGATCGATATTTAAGCCAGCTGGGGGAGGTTCAATTGATTTGAATGATGGGTTTCTTTTAAACAAAGGATTATAGTGCCTTTGGCCTTGGTTTCCTTCCCCTGCATTTCTCTTCATGTCTATGATCTCATTCGATAATTTCTTAACAATGCGTTGTAGGTCTTCTATATCTCCATTACCCTTTTCGAGAGCTTGTTCTGCTTGTTTCCTTGGTGGTCTAGTCAAAAGGAGTCCTCTCCTGGGAGGAGGTTGGAATTCTCTTTTAACTAATGGGACCTGACCTTCCTTACATCCCTTCATTTGGAACTCTATCGTTTTGGCTTCTTCAAAATTCTCATCTAGGGTTCATTTGGCAACCCTCTTCACAAACATGGAAATAGAAGCTGGGAGGGCATTAGCATATACTTTGATTTGCAACTCTTGAGTCGGTTTAGCTTCGGGTTGGAATTTGTTCAAGATAGTTGTGAATATTTGATTGAAATATTTAACCTTCTCCTTTTAACTCATGGTGGTCGAGAACAATTCAACCATCAAAGCTCCTGTAGTGGTTTCTTCAGAAAAGTTATCTAGAAAATCCTTCTGAAACTTTGTCCAACTAGTTATGGATCCTATAGGTATGTTAAAATACAATGTGGAGGTTGAGTTCTCAAAAGTGTAAGGGAATAACCTGCATACTACTTCTTCATGTTGGACATTCATAAGTCTTATCGCTAGTATGAATTTCTTGATATGGTCTTCAGGCAATCCTGAGGCCTCAAGATCAAACTTAGGAAGTAACTTCTCTGGATGTCGGGGAAGGTTATGGACTCGCCCTAGGATGGACAAAGCGTCTATGGCCAACCAAGGTTGACTGTTCTGTGGCGGGTTTCCCCTTTCTTCATCATGGTCATTGTTGTCTTCCATATCTTAGGATTCTGAGTTAAACTCCTCCTCTTCTGAAAAATTGTCTGGTTCAGAGATGTCGTCGGTTGGTGTTTTAGGGATTAGGTTAAGAGGATGTTCGATTTTCGTGATTGTGAAATCTATCAGGTATTCTACCATGTGCACAAAAACCTGGTCGGGGGTGTTGACCACTGGTCTACTTTTTTTTTTGTCTTCGAGGAAGTATTGAAGCTAAAGACAACACACCGATCTGTCGGGCGTATGCTCTTGTGATTCTTCTGAATTGATTTAATTCCTTGTGAGGAAGAGCATAAGGTATGTTAGGGAACACACATTCTTCCTTGGGCTGGGGTGATTTACTCATTTCAAGAGTACTCATTGTGTGTGGGATGTCTTGGGAATGATTATCCATGCATGTGGGCTATTTTGAATCTACAGGTTGTCTGGAATATTATGTGAAATATATATTCAGCCTTTCATTCCCAGACCCTCCTTCTAGCGCCAATTCTGTTGATGGGTCCTAGATCCATTTACTCAACAGTAGGAACCAAACCCGCCACCAAGGCCCAATTAGACTCTGCAGCGTTTAATAGTGGAATGGTTCTCCAGATCTTTCGATCCAGCCAATTAATCCATGGGCTTTACGTTTTCTTATGAAGGCGTCTCCTTCATTTTGGACTTTCTCTTTTTGTGTTTTTGGAGGAAAATGATGATATTGATATTATTAAGAATGATGGAATAAATAAATTGACCTATGACACATTTGGTCTGATGGATGATGACTTTGATGATGTTCATGATGTACCTCTGGTTGATAAGGCATGAAAAACCTTATAAGAAGGATAAATGAAATTTTTTTATCTCTTTTATTTTGTTGTTGGTCAAATTTAAAGTATTGAATGGTTTGTTACACACCTGTTTCACATACATTCTAAGGTATGTTATATAATTATCCAATTATCAATATCATTTTTTAGTGTTAATTGTCTAAAGGATGTAACAATATTGATGAATACTCATTATAGTAAATTTTTTAATGGTGTAGATTATTAAGTGATTTTTTCTTACCACCATAAAACACTTTACCTTGCACATACCAAGAATTGTCTCAACAAGTACATGCAGTATTCCATACTCTATAATCAAAAGGTTAATTTTAGAATTGACATATATGTGATTTCCTTGCATTGTACATATAATTATATTTGTTTTGAATCGTGTGATTTACTTGCATCATGTGTAGGTGGTTTCATCTAAATAAATCCACAAAGAAGAAACAAGATATAGGAAAAGAGAAAATCCTCGACTAATGTGTAAAATGCAAAAGTATCTTCCTTTAACATTTTTCAATGCACAAGAACACTACCTTATAAACTAAGTTGAGGAGATTGAAAGTGGACTTGTACACACAAGGTTAATGTGGATGGTGGAGAGGCACTTGAAGGCATTGAAATATTTTGTTAGCTAAAGGTCACATCCCAAGGGCTCTATGATTGACAACTATATGGTATATCAATCATTGGTCTATATTAGTGAGTATCTTCCTAAAGTAGCATCATATGTCAACTTGCTTTGCATATCGGATGTCAATTCCATCAACAAATATGAAGGGGGGGGTTTGTTGGGGAAAGGTAGAATGAGGAGAGTGAATGATAATTAGGCACTGGAGATATATAATAGTTTTTTATGGTTTATTTTTATTGTACTTATTTTATGTTTATTAATCCATCATTTCTTAAGTACTTTTGCTGGTACCTAATTATTCAATTGTTCTTTCTTCATATAGGTGGACAGGAGTGGGATGCACTACATTTGTACATTGCAAATGATTTTGACTGGATGAAGGTATGGATAGAATGACGTAGACAAGTCTATGGTTTAAGTTATCATGGGATGGGTTGGGGATTTGAATAGAAGAGTTCATTATTCTCAAGATACCAATATTATAGAGAGGGAAATTGATTTATCATATGGTACAAAAGATAATTAAGCAAGCATTACTGATGATATGTTTTTTAGGTTTTTTCGACTTTTGTATGTGCTAGTGCTCAACTTAATTTGTGCTCAAAACATTAACTAGGTGAATATATATATGTTTATCAATTGACAAAGCATTTTTAAAATATCAAGCATATTGGTGTATGTGAAACACCACAAAGTTATGTGGTGGAATGGTTAGAAATTTTACATCAAATAGTTGGATGATAAGAATAAAACCTCTGATTGCAAGATAATTGTTATTATCTAGTTAAATAATGTTTCATCTAGTAGTGATAGTGTAATGTACCGATTAGTTAAATTTTTAATATTTTATATGGTTTTTAGTAAACCAAGTCATAAAATTCAAACCGGTTTGATTCCAAGTTGAATATGAGTCAAGTTTGAGAAAACCCTCGATCCATTCCAAAGTTGAGTCCAAGTTTTGAAACATTAATGACAAGTAAAAATTAGATTGTCTTCACTACAGGGCCAAGCACTCCAAAAAAAAGGATTACATAGTATAATCACCCATTCAAACTGCTATCAATAGTGACTAGAAACTAGAGCTAGAAAACATATTTTTAAAATAAATAGCTACATACAGATATAAACAGATATATAACTAAAAATAAAAGAAACAAGAAACCATATATTCCATGTCTAATTAACAAGCAGTGGGGACAAAATACCATTTGAAATAGAAACACTTGTTCATACTTGTAGAAATGAAATAACATCTTCTATGTCTAATTAACAAGCAGTGGGAACAAAATACCATCTGAAATAGAAGCACTTGTTCATACTTGTAGAAATGAAATTTGAATGATGTGACTTACACTAAAAAAACATAAGAATCTATATTGCGATATGGTATTTATTTCCATCATGTTGATAGACATTGTCCTTGCAAAGTATTCAACCAAGAACAATGTAATTCATGTTGTAGTTTATAAATTGTAAAGCATATTATTGTTCTTTTGGAGTTTGTAGCATTCTTGCTGAGCTAGGAAATTTTGCTAGGCTTAAATTCATTTTTAGCATGATGTATGGATATGTATTACATGTATTTTATAAACTTGATCGATTCCGCATACATATATTAGACAATTAAAGTAGGGAACATACTATTAATCTAAAACAAGAACATCCAATATGCATATAGAGTAGTGTCAAGCTCAATCAATTTTCCTTCGTTCTTGTTTATAAAAAAGACTGTTTTACAGTCTTTAAGTCAACCTCATGAGGATAAATCCCCCTGTGTTTTTAAAGAGGCGGTACTCCTGTATTTCAAATAAAATACAAGAAAATAAAAATTCCTGAGAAAGGACCAGGCTTATTTTTGAAATAAATATTCACATGCAAAGAATACCTGAGAAAGGACCAAGCTTATTCTTGAAATAAATATTCACGTGCAAAGAATACCTGAGAAAGGAATAGATATCTTGTAGAAAGAAAATATTTACAATATGTTACAAGATTATAAACCAAATGAGTATGCAATAAAAATAGGATGCCATTTCCATCACAACATTCATCAAAGTAGAACACGATATTCAACAAAAAGGAAAGGAAGTATGGACTGCATATAACAGAGAACTCTAAATGATCTTTTCATTAAACCCAATAAATATTTTGATAGACACACATTTAAAATCTCATGATTAAATTCAAAGTCACGAGAAATCAATAATGTTATGTCCCAAAGTAGTTCTCTCGGAACCTAAAAAAAAATAGATGTCTTTAAATAAATAAAGAGTATTGTCTTGAGTTACAAATAAAATTGATTTGCATTTGTCCTTCAAATAGGTCCAGGATGGGGCTCCTGTGGGACATAAAACGAAAAGAAAGACTTAGAAGACAAAAGAGAAACGGTCAAGGGTTAGCCTTAGGTTTCATAGTTTACTGGGAGCAGAAAAAGAGAAACGACAAATGATTGAAGAAGAAATATGACAAGGGAAAGAATAAGGTTTCTACTTGACTTACTGTGATGGAAATATTCCAAAACTTTACTTGCTTGTTAAGAAGTGTTTTGTAGGTGGTTGTTGTGCTAGAAGTGGAATAGCTTCTACAACCGCTTCATGTTGATCTGTCTCGATGATCTTAACCATTATTCTATGTACTCCTCATCGGAGCAACCATTATTTCATGCTTGGTTTTTATCTCAAATAATTTATTCTCCATTTCTCTTAAGTCAATACTTAGTTGATGCAATGTGTCCTCTATATCATCATTCTTATTAATGTATCATACCAACCACCTTTCAACCTCATCTTTGGATAATTTAATTAAGTCAGTAAAATCACTCGCCCATGCAACCTTTAATACTTCAAGTTGTTCAAATAGTTTCTCTTTAGACATAAATATGGTATCCATGAATAAATTTGGGCTATCAAGTTATTTTGTAAGATTAACAAGTCTTAGAAAAAGTTCACCTCTTTTGATTTTCACAACATCTAACTCAGACATCATTTCTCTTAAACTTTTAATCCTTTTCAACCAACAAGCGTTGATTTTCTTCATTCAAATACCAAAGGGAAAGTTCTATTCTCTTATGTGGGTGTCACTTAGACTTGAAATTTTTTTCACAAATGTTCCCACAACTTCCTTGTAAAAACCTTCATCAATCTCTAGATCCTTTTGGAGATATTCTCTAAAATGCATAGTCCTTGTTGAAAAATTGGTTGAACTCTGTGCTAGTGTCCATGTTTCATGGATTATGTCTACTCTCTTTTGAATTCCATCTCCAACATATTACTGCTGCTTTTGGGGACTTCCTCAAGACTAAATGTTGGTTGAATTGCAGTTAAAGGCTAAAAAAGAAATGGTTTTGAAATTAGAGATCTCTCTAATTAATTTTTCTTTTCTTTTAGAATTAAATTTTATTTCTCAACATTATAAACATATTCTTTTAGTGCTTCCTATGTTGTTTCGTGAATCTATACAACTTTTGAGGGCGTAACTCCATGAAAATCAATTTATGATTTCCATTTTTAAGACACTTTCTTATTTTTCATGTTAACCTTCTCTATTAACAAATTTTTGAAATTTTTATTGTAGGCCATATGGTGAAGTGTGACATATTCTTCTTCAAATATCTTTGGTTCTTGGGTAACCAGGGCCTCAAACATTTCCCGAGTTCCAAACAATGTTTTGACTAGCTAGGTTCTTCTGACACTTCATCTACATCCATAGCTCAAGGAATTTCTTCAATTTCAAGTATCTCCAATTCCATTTTGTGAGTCTCTCTCTTTATTTTAGCAAAAGTATGCACAACATGGGATTTTTCCAAATTTTTCTTTGTAGGGTCTTTGTCACCACCATCATCTAAATTTTTGGTAGGCATTTTTCTTGTTTCTAGACCACTACTTCTAGGTTTTATTTTAGGAGTAATTTTCTGTGAAAGATTGGGGAAATTCAGTTTTTGTTTGTTACTTCTCTGCCCTTTTGTTTGTAAAATTCATTAGTTCTAGCTAACTCTTCGATATCATTCAAGGCTTCATCAACTGATGTCTTGGGGAGATTGTGATTGTATCCTTCTCCTTCCTTAAACTTTTCATACTTACAGAAATAACATGAGTATCCTACTAGGGACATGTGTGCAAAAAATAGGTCATTAGGGTTGAACCCCTAGATGCATTTAGCTTCATTTTGGCCAAGTTGGTCAAATTGTCCTGCAAATTCATCCAAATGAGAAATATGCTTTACAACAATTTCTCCAACTCTCCAGGGAAATGGAATGAACCACTTATTTATTTTTTCATTAAAGACGTGTGCCCAAGACTTGTACTATCTACATACTTCGATAAAAAAGTCTCTATTAGATACATAAAAGTGGAGCAAGAAGGGTTTCCCTTGGAAACCAAATAATCTTAGAATACTAAAATCCTATGTAGTCTCAAAAATTCCTTTCTCTAAGAGAAAGGATATAGCCTCAAGTGACAATATTGATGTGTTAGGACCAAAGATTAATTTTTTGAAATAAAAAATAAAACTATTGTGGACCGGGTAGAAATTGTATTGATCCTTGTGTCTCCATAAGGTTGGATACCAGATAGAGACTAGTTCCACCTTGAAATCAACATCCCTCTCCCTCGACAAGTATTTAAATATGTGGCAGTAAGCTATGGAAAATACCAAATAGGAGGTGATGTAGAATTTTCAGGTTATTTTCAAACCACCAATTTGAAATGAAATTTCATTTGAAATAATCTGAACCCAATCAATTAGGGTGTCCTCATGTACAACAAAGTGAATAATATAAACAATATTTTTTGGCACAAAGGTTGTGGATTCCAATCTAATTATACAAGAGAACAACCAAGAGAATTCTTTGGAGGGGTATTCTAAAGAACTTATCTCAATCTAAGCGACATTAGTATCATCTCTTGGGTCAGCCAAATATTTCGCGAGGATTTCTTCTCCTCCTTTGTGTTTCTTAAGAAATTCATCGACTTCCTCATTTTTGAACTTCATGGTGGGTTTTTGGAGTTGTAGCATTCTCATGAACACTGAAGGAGCCAAGGAGATGGGATGCTTCTCATGAACTTGAATTATTCTTCTTTTTGTATCAAATTTTTCTGCACACCAAATAACAACCTCTTTGAAATATGTCACCTCATGCACACAACCAACCAGTGCTATGCCTGAGCTCCAAACTTGGTTTATTTCCTTCTCAGCGGGAGGGAGATCCTTGTACCACTTGTAATCTTGTGACCACTAGAACTTGTGATCTCCACATCTAAGAGTGTTAAATGTATATCCACAATAAAATTCCTTTCTTTTATTTGAAATAATTTTACACTACTTTCTATTCATACGAATATGTGGCACTACTATCGATATAACCTTTTTACAACATGACATAGTAACCCTTTATTAAATTTACCATGTATTGCCTTGATCATTACCCACTATAGCTTTTATTTCAAAGTTGTCGACTTTGACAGTAAGATTTTTAATTTATTACAAAGATTTTCAAAATCTTTTCCACTTTAATAATGATATTAGATACACACAAGTGGTGGCTGGCGTGGTGGAAGGGAAATAAGTGCAATCGAGAAATGGTGATGTGTTTTCATGGAATATGAAAAATGGTTAAGTATGGAAATGTGAAAAGGGAAATGGAGAGTGCAATATGGTTAATGCGAGATTGCAGGATGTGGTACATGATACATGGGAAGTGAAAAAGTTAAGAAAATAGAATAAGTATGAGAAGAGGCCATTATGAAGGTCATAGAAGTGTCTGGGTCATTCTAGAGAATGCGAGATTTCAAGTTGAGGGATATGGGAATGAAGGAAAAAAGTAAGTAGAGAAGATGAGTGTCCTACATCCGCATTCAAAGAAATGGCTAAGTATAAAAAGGTAAATAGGTTAAAATTGGAGGACACAGAGGTAGAAATGGTCATTTTGAGTGTTGTGCGACTATGGGTTACGTGACATGAGTATTTGCGGGACATGAATGGGTTGGTCTCCCACAAATCATAAAAGAGACTAAGTGTTGGGATTGCAAGGAAATAAAATGTGACTAAGAAAAGATACACATGCTTGAGGGTCTATGAACTTGGGTATTTTATGGTATCCTGATCCACAAACCATATTTGAAAAAGAAAAATGACGAAGTAAATAAATTATAAGGAAAAAAGAAAGAAATGGAAAACGACCGAGGATGGATATGTATGAAATTAACCAATTTTCATGTTTCTTGACATCATATCACCATTACCAATGACATTTGCTTCTCCACCACTACATCAACCACCACTTGTGTGAACCTAAATACCATTATTAAGTGGTGTAGGTTACGTAAAATCTTTGTAATAAATTCAAAATTTGACCATGCAAACTAGCAAATTTGAAATAAGAGCCACAATAGTTGATAATCAAGGCAATATGTGGTAAAATTATTAAATAATTAAAACACCTTGTTGTAATGTTGATGTTCAGATTGGTCAGGATCCAAATAGAAACCTCGCGAGGATAAAATGCCCCTATTTTTTTTTATAGAGGTGGTACTCCTCTATAATTGTCCAAAAGGTATAACTTGGTGTTCTTGGATTGGATTGCCAAATGGGAGAATGCCAAACAACAAACCCCAAATCTTTATTACTTTAATTTGTATATGAAATGGTTCTTGATAACTAAATTCATTATTGAATGGACCAAACAACTTCTTAACAATAAAAATATGAAGAAATGATTCAACATCAAAATAGATATATTCTCAGCTTCATTATTACAACCCTCTGAAATGCATGCAAGCTAAATATGCATCCATATTTTCTCACAAGAAAAACAATGAAATGATCTTGATCACTTCAGAGAAATTTAAAAGAGTATTGAATTCAAAATAGAAGTGAACATAATAGGTACAGTTCAAAAATATCGTTCTCATAAACTTAGAGTTTGAGAAATCATTGAAATTACACCCAAAAGTAGTTCTTTGTGGAGTTTATTACATGAAATATATTTCTCATTACAAAACATTTAGTAAACCAATTATTTCTTAGCCATGGAAACCATTCCAAGAATAATAATCACCATTCCATATTTCTAATGAGGCCTCCTGAGTGATATTTTGAGTTCTCTATATCAAGTTATAGCCTTGGGAAGTCAAGGTTCTAAGCAAATTTACCGACAAACCATGAAAACATAGTGGACTGTTATTTTAATTTCTGAGAGAATTATATCCAAATTTATCCCATTAAAAATATTCCATCGTCTTCCTCCTCAAATTACCTTTCCAACCGGGTAGAGTTTTCCCAAAAATAACTCCCATATCTTGAGTTATGACCTTCGGAAGTTAGTTGCTCAACAACCATCCATCAAATTCGTGGGTGATTTTGGGCTTTTGATCTAAATCTTCCTTTTAAAATCCCACATGCATTTTGGTAGTTGATATATTAGTGTTTATATGGTAAAGGTTCCCATATAATACATGTGAAACAAAAGGAGGCTATGGAGGTCAAGCCTTAAGAAGATCATGACTTAATAAAAATTTTGATGGCCCACTTGCCCATTTATTGCCTAGTGAGCTTCCTTGTCTTTGCCTAGTCAACATCAAGTCAACATCCATGTCATCACCATATGTCTCACTATGATAAGTTTCTATAGACTACCACATTTCATAGTTTTATTGGTCACCACGTGTCTTGTTATGATTGGTCCACATGTCCTATTATGGTTAGTTGAAATATTGAATAAGAGAGTGGCTTGAAAAGATTTCTAATTATGGGAGTACATGTAAGGTACCAGGTCTATTATATTAGCAAGAAAGTGAAATAATGCAGAGAATAACACCGAGAAAATATATATTACAATAAGTCTTCAAGACAAAACTTCTCATACCCTCTACTCCTATTTATACTAAATCTATCTATTCAAAAGGACAATCTAGAGGAAGATCCTTCTAGAAGCGGAAGCTTCTATTAGGTCTTCTTACATTTGAATTATTTCTCCTTATTGCCAGGCCTTATTAATCTTTACCTTTATTACATGGAAATATATTATGCTACCCACTTGAGGGGTTAGGGAGGTTAGGTCCCTAACATTCCCTCCCCCTTAAAATAAGCTTTGTACTCAAGGATGGAGATGAGGAAATTTATACAGAATGGTAGCTGACTCCCAGGTGGCATCTACTGGAGTTGTATCATTCCAATGGAATACAATTTCCTTGATGGTGCATTAACGAAGACAACACTCACGCTGGTCCAAAATTTCTTGTGGTTGCAACTAGATGGATCCTTCTTCATCCAACTCGGGAAGGTTGGTTTGAGTTTGAAATTTAGTTCCAATCAACTTCTTTAAGAAAGAGACATGAAAAATAGGATGGATCTTAGAAGGACTAGGAAACAATAACTGATAGGACACCTGCCCCACGTGCTTGAGAACTGTATAAGGACCATAAAATTTGGGTGCCAGTTTCTAACATTGTTCGACCTTAAGTGAAGTTTTCTTATAAGGTTGCAGTCAAAGAAATACTTGGTCTCCTTTAGAAAATTGACATTATGAGTGACCTTGATTTTCTTGTTGCTTCATGCGATTCTGAGCCATGACCAAATTCTCTTTGAGGGTATGTGTTAGGATATTTAGACACTTAGGATTTAGTTAATATCTACTTGGTCTAATATGTCGTTAGGTAAAAGTGTGTTTCTTTAGTATGCATTAGTATGCATTTGTAGTTAGGAAATCCGACGGTCACGATATGTTCCCGACATAGAGTGATCTGATGGTTCATACTCTCCTCGATCTTAACGGCCATTGATTCATGGCTTATCACCCAATTGGTCCATGATATTTATTTAAAGAGCATGGAGGGTCATTTGTCGATGATTGATTGTGAGAAACTCTCTTGTAAAATCTCTCTGTAATCTTTTTCTTTGCATTAATAAACTGCTCCAAGTGGCCGCGTTGGCTGGGGCCATGGATGTTTCCTCGTAGGGGTTTTACCACGTTAAAACATCTGTGTTTTGATCTTTGATATGGTTATGTGAGTGGTTACTGAAGGTGTTCATCCTCTGTTGGAATACCTGTGTTGTCGAACATGGTATCACAGCCTGTTTGAAGACCCACTCCTGTTGTAGATTGAGATCGTGAAGCCGAGTTGCCTCATCTCCATTTTATATCATTTTTGTACATTTCTGGGCTGAGAGGATTGTTCCATTGCGTCCGGATCGCTCGTTTCATTCAGGAACACTTTTCGTTTCACTCGAAAAGGTTTCTGTTTGCCCAAGATACAACCATTACTGTCAGATCTGGAGGTATAAAGTCTGAATACACATCTTTTTAAAATTTATGCAAAGTTTTGATTTTATTTCGGTTTGTATTTTTTATTTCCGGGCTGCTACGTTTTTAGATCTGTGTATGCTCTTTGCCCCGTGCCTTGTGCGATCTCGAAAAATCAGAAACAGGTAGGAAAAGGTGCATCTTCCGGGTAAGCTAACCGAGATCTAATGTTAAGAACCCAAATAGATCTACCAATATAATAACCACAAATACTGAATACACAATAGATCCACAAAGCAAGATAGAAGAAACCACACTTTATTATTACCAAACCCTTGAGGTAGGGCAACACCATACAATGGATCCTATTATGGAAGGGATCCT
>ML784316.1:84496-98962 GCA_009831015.1 Picea engelmannii
AGGAGTTCAGGAAGCTATCATTAAGGGGGGATAGGCTCTAATGCCTCCTTCCTTCTCCTATTGTGTCATTATTGTAAATCCTTCAATCCTATCCCAAGTTATTCTTAAGGGGGGATGTTAGGATATTTAGACACTTAGGAGTTTGTTAAGATCTACTTGGTCTAATATATCGTTAGGTAAAAGTGTGTTTCTTTAGTATGCATTAGTATGCATTTGTAGTTAGGAAATCCGACGGTCACGATATGTTCCCGACATAGAGTGATCCGACAGTTCATACTCTCCTCGATATTAACAACCATTGATCTATGGCTTATCACCCGATTGGTCCATGATCTCTATTTAAAGAGTATGAAGGGTCATTTGCCGATGATCGATTGTGAGAAAATCTCTCTGTAATCTTTTTCTTTGCATTAATAAACTGCTCCAAGTGGTCACGTTGGCTAGGGCCATGGATGTTTCCCTGTAGGGGTTTTACCATGTGAAAACATCGATGTGTTGATCTTTGATCTGGTTATGTGAGTGGTTACTAAAGGTGTCCATCCTCTGTTGGAATGCATGTGTTATCGAACAGTATGGATAATAACCTCTCGAACTGTAAGAATTTGGTCAACCCCCTGTAACTTTGAGACACCTGGAATGTAGGAGATAACGGAAGGCCGATTTTATCCATATACTGCTTCAAAAGTAGTCATGCGAGTAGTTGTATGGTAAGAAGTGTTGTACCACCATTCAACTAATGGTAACCATTGAGCCCATTGATTTTTCCTTTTAGAGGAAAAACACCTCAAATATGTCTCCAAACACTTGTTGACCACTTCAGTTTGACCATTAGTCTGGGGGTGATAGGAGGTGCTAAGATGCAATTGGGTTCCCTGTAGCCTGAATAGTTCTTGCCAAAAATTGCTGGTGAAAGTGGGATCTCTATCATAAACAATAGAATGAGGCATGCCATGGACCTTGAAGACATGATCCATGAAAAGTTGAGCCACAATGGATGCGGTAAATGGGTGTTGAAGAGCACAAAAATGAGCATACTTGGACAGACGATCAACGACCACCATGATGACTGAATTAATCCATGATTTAGGTAATCCCACAAAATAATCCATAGAGATGTCCCTCCTAATAGTAGGTGGAATCAGAAGCGGTTGTAGTGAGCCAGAATATTTGATTGTTTCACCCTTGTTGCGTTGACAAACATCACATTCTGCCATAAAAGTGCGAATGTTGTTTTTCACACCATCCCATAAATAAGAATGTTTGACCCGGTCATAGGTTTTAGCAAACCCTGAGTGCCCAGCTATGGGTGTAAAATGAAGCTGAGAAAGCACCATGGATTTAAGTTCTAACTATTTACTTAAATAAAAATGACCTTTGTAGCGAAGCTCATCATTGTGACAAGAGTACCTTGGTGAAATTGGAGAGTTGGCTTGCAATTGTTGGATCATATGCGGAATTTTAGGATCTTGTATTCATTCATGGAGAAAAACTTGGAGCCAATCTGGTACAATGAAGGAGAGGGAGAAAAGGGACCCTTCATCTTCATATTTTTGTGAAAGAGTGTCAACAACCACATTTTCTTTGCATTTCTTGTAAATGATCTCATTATCATATCCAAAGAGATTAGTCACCCATTTTTGTTGCTCCAAGGAGGAAGGTTGTTGCTCTGGAAAATACTTGAAGCTTTGATGATATGTCTTACTTTGGAAGCGTTTCCCCAAGAGATAATGGAGCCAGAGATTCATGGCATGCAAAATAGCCAACATTTCATTTTCATAGATTGATTGGCCCAAATGACGTTCTAACAATTGTTTTTTGGTAAAGGACAAAGTTATGCCCTCTTACATAAGGACCTCTCCAATTCCTCTCCTAGAGGCATCGCATTCTAGGACAAAGGTCTTTGTGAAATCAGGAAGGGACAAGACTAGATAGTGCACATAGACCCCTTCAAGGCTTGAAAGGTCTGATCAGCTATGGGAGTCCAAGTGAAATAATAATTTTTAAGGAGAGCAATGAGAGGTGCCACAATATTTCCATAATTTTGAACAAACTTGAGATAATATCCTGTTAAACCCAGAAAAGCATGAAAATTTTTGATAGTCTTGGGGCAAGGCCAATCCTGCATTGCTTCAATCTTCTTAAGATCCACTCGGACACCAGCCTTGCCAACAATATGACCCAATTACTTGACTTCCGAGGCACCAAAGGAACATTTAGAGTGCTTGAGGAAAATTTAGTGTTGAGAGAGTAGATGGAGAACTTGATCCACATGGGAATATGGGATTGCCAAGTTTTACTATAGATGAGAATATCATCAAAGAAAACTAAGACAAAATAATAGGGAAAAGGATGAAAGACATGATTCATGAGGCTTTGGAAGGTAGAGGGGGCATTAGATAGGCCAAAGGGCATGAAAAAAAAATCATAGTGACCCTCATGAGTTTGAAAGGAAGTCTTGGGGATGTCATCTTCTTGCATACGTATCTGGTGGTAGCCAAAATGTAGATCAAGTTTAGTGAAGTATTGAGAACCACTCAACTCATCCAAGAGATCATCAATGAAAGGAATGAGAAACTTGTCCTTGATGGTGGGTTTATTGAGGGCACGAAAGTCAAGAAACATGTTCCAAGTACCTTCTTTCTTGAGTACCATGACCACAGGAGAAGAATAAGGGATTGTACGAGGGCGAATAACACCTTCTTTGAAAATTTCCTGCACTATTTTCTCAATTTCATTCTTTTGGGCAAAGGGATGATGATAAGGGAGAACATTTGGAGGAAGACTGCCAAGAACAAGGGGGGTGGAATGATCATGAACACCATGAGAAGGTAGAATTCCCCAAGGAGTGGAAAAAAAAAATTGATTTTTGGATAGGATAGCTTGGAGGTTAGGATGCACAAAGGGTGTCTCAACCACTTGAATGGAATGGAATTGTGAAATAATACTAGAGTGGCCTTTGTTGAGGATCTTTTCCATGTGACAAGAACTGATGATTTCATGAGAACCAGTTGTGAGACCTTGGAATTGATACTGTTGTCCCTCTTATTGCAATTGCATGGTTAATTCCTTAAAATCCAGAAGAATGGGACCCAAAGTGCGTAGCCATTCATCACCTAACACAATGTCAAGACCACCCATGTCAATGGAAAACATATGATATTTTAGGTGGTAATGTCCAATTTGAAGACGTACGTTTTCACAAAAACCACCACATTTCATGGACCCACCATTGGAAATCATGATTTGAAAATTATTGACAACACGAATATAACAATTGGTTTCCTAGGCAATGCGACGATGAATAAAATTGTGGGTGCTACCATTTTCAACAAGGATGATGACCTTCCTATGCTTAATATAACCAATGAGCTTGAGGGTTTATGGAGCAAAGAAGCCAGTGAGGGCATGCAAGGAAATGAGTGGGTTAGAGAGCTTCTGGGTAGCATCAGGAAGGGAAGGCTCTTCAATAAGGGGAAATATCACATATTCTTGAGGAACATATTCAGAAATGGCCATAATTTTTTTTTGTTCCTTACACTTGTGCCCCATAAAACATTTTTTATCACAATTATAGAAAAGACCCTTCAGTTGGTGTTCAACCATTTCATCCCTAGTTAATTTTTGGACCTTGAGGGGAGTGGTAGGGGGGTTAGGATTAGTGGGTCAAGGGCGAGGAACAAAAGAGGATTTTTTGTTCCGGGAAAAAACAACTTGTTGGGCCTCTTTGACACATTTAGTATCTTCCAACCAAGTCAGAGGGTGGGCCATGAGAAACTAGAATCAAATTTCATCCTTTAGGCCATTGATAAAGCATTCATAGAAGAACACATCTAACATGCCCTCAGTTCAAAAGGCCAAATTCTCAAAAGAAGTTATAAAGTATTCCACTGTGCCTGACCATTTCAACTTGGTCAAACGACCGAGATAGTGGGTATCAGTGTCAAAGAGGTCATAGAGCTATGCAACAAATTTGGTCCATGCAATATACCCCTGATGTGAATTTTTATGCCATTTCCACCATTTATATCATTCAGTATCTAGATAGAGGACATCATAGCGAAGTTTGGCCAACTCATCAATAATACCATGTAAAGAAAAATAATTCTCCATTTGAGTGACCCAACACGTGGGTTCGAAGCCATCAAATTTATTGATGTCAATGCAGGGAAGATGAGGGTAGCGATGAAAAGAGTTGGATTGAAAATGCAGAGAATGAGAGGAATCAATAACATCTAGTTGGTATGAAGAGGAAGGACCCGGAGTGCGGTTCAGTAACTGGTTGAAAACAGACTGGAGGGTGTTAAATTGGCTCATGAATTTGGCATCCATGGTGTCAAATTGGTGTAGGACTTGGGTCTCGAATTATGCAAGGAGGGAATTGGTAGAGCCAATCTCATATGTCACTTATTGGATGGATTTCTTGGATTGTTTGATGGAAGCTTATAGGTCTTGGTTGCGAGTGTTGGCCATTTGGAAAGGGGGAGTGTGGGTAAGGGAAAATGGGTGGGTAGGACCACAAAAAATTATTTATAAGTGATAGGTACCACGACGATCAGAACGAGAAGGGGAATAAAGTGGGATAGGTGGAAAAATAGAGAAGCTGGGAAGGATTCGGGTCCACTGAAAAAATAATCTTAAAAATGAAAGGTATGATTGTGATCAGGGTGAGAAGGGGAATCCAATGGTATAGGTCTCAAATAAGTGTGCTGACGATACCACTATACTCCTGTGGAGTTGTACTCTTTTTTTTTACTCCTATGAAGTTATAGTTTGATTTGAAGAATACTATAGTGTTGAAATGCCCAAATTCTTGATAGGAAGAAGTATGTAGTAATTTCGCAACCAGAATGCAGGAGGCACAGTTGCACAGAAATAGGTCTTGTCTATTCTATTTTTGTTTCCTTCCCAAGGATTAGGGTATTCAAGGGTTCTACAAACAAGGGTTTTCCCTTTGCTATAACTCTCTAATATACGTTCAGGGTCCAACAATAGTACTCGACCCAATATCTCAGAGCACCAACTAAGGAGGCTAGACCGTTCCCTTAGCTGTACTACTTGACTACCCAGGTACTAGAGAGTATATTCCCGAGTGTTGTTCTCGGTGGAATTATAGCAGTCAGGTGGCCAATCATTTTATCTATAGAGGGATTTAGGAGATCTAGGACGATCCGTATACAAGTGGTGTCTAATGCTCTACCACTCGAAGGGGTACCAACAAGGGTTACAAGGGTGGCCAATAGATGTGCGCTTAAGTACCACTTATATTTCTTGCGTGTATTTCTCCTCGACCACGGGTTTATGCGTGTAATGAAAGATCTTTGTATCTTTAAGACACCAGAACACGTCTCTACCTTGAAAAAAATTAACCCACAATTTTCTGTCGAGGAAAGTGCTATGATACCACTTGCAAGGTACCAGGTCTATTATATTAGAAAAAAAGAGAAATAATGCAGAGAATAACACCGAGATAGAAATAGAATATGGAAATATTGTAGAGATAACAACGAAACAACAAATTATATGGAACTACAACACCATAATTATACCTTTAATGATAGGAAACAATGTTCACTTGCCTCTTCGAGGGGGAAACCTCTAGCAGAGAAGAGCTCTATTACAATAATTCTTCAAGACACAACTTCTCATACCCTCTACTCCTATTTATACTAAATCTATCTATCCAAAAGAACAATCTAGAGGAATATCCTTCTAGAAGCGGAAGCTTCTATTAGGTCTTCTTACATTTGACTTATTCCTCCTTATTGCTAGGGCTTATTAATATTGACTTTTATTACATGGAAATATATTATTCTACCCACTTGAGGAGTTAGGGAGGTTAGGTCCCTAATAGTACAAGAGAATGGAAAGAGGAAGTAAGGGGAGGGGAGATGGAGGGATAAGGAGGAGTGATGAAATAGAAGAGAGGATCAAGTTCTGATGCATATATTGAGGAGAAATAAGAAGGGGATAAGGGGCATCCAAAATCATGGAGGAGAGAGGAGTATAGAGGGATAAGGAGGGGAGATGAGGTAAGAAATAAACTAAGGGAAGTGTATTGGTTGGATGTCTGTGGAGTGATAAGGATGGGAGATGAGTTAATAAATATTCTAAGGGAAGTGGATCGATCGAACGTGTGTGGAGGTGGAGTGGAGTGAAGAGAGGGGGAATGGGTATGGCACTGCAGGAGGGTGTGAGGAGGGGAAGTGAGTTAGTATATTCATTAAGTATGGGAGTACGAAGTATTCATATTCAGGGGTATGTGAGATCTCAATTGTGGATAAGAGATTAATAAGAGATTAAGATTAACACTTAATAGGAGATTAAGTGTTAATAAAATATTAATATTAACACTTAATAAGGGTTTAAGTGTGGATAAAATACTAAGATAAATGGAGGGAAAAATGATGAGGAAATGGATAGAAGAGGAAGTTATAAGAAGTGTAGTTCCAATATGTGTAGTTCCAATACTAATTATAAGAGAGGAAACTTAGTGTCGAGAGAGAAGCCAATTGTGTTGCACATGAATAAATGCTCTTTTAGACAAAAACATTGATAACTTTAATATACAAACTTGAATTTTGAATATGAAAAATGTGTGATGAAGCTGGGACTAATGGCTACACCATGAGTTTATGATCATTCAATTTTTTCCTGCTTTTGATATAATTTTTTTTATTATTCCAAAGAGTGGAAAATCGAGGTGACCATATTTTTTATCAACAAATGGCTCCAACCGCAACACAATGACCCCCTATGGGTTGTTGAGAACATTAGAATATGAAGACAAACTTCCTTCTCCATTTGGATATGGAGTGATCTTCAAACACTATCTCAATCTAGAAACTACTTTATTATGAAAAACTTTGATTGAAGAAAAAAACTATGTACAAACAATATCTACCTACCCTAATCTTCTTAGAGGAAAGGGACACTTTTCAAGTGTAAGTATATTTCTAATGGAGCCATTCAAGAATCCAAATGATCTATGAAATGAAATCCAAAGTTGTGGAATATATCGATGATGTTATCAAGGAATCAAGAGTATTCCCAAAGAACACTGAAATAAAACTGATTTGGAGGTGCCCAAAATTTGATTTCATTACTTGGCTAACAATGCTTTGGAACCACGACTTAATAAAATCAAATCTCGGTTCGTCATGAGTGTTGCAATCTTTGGTTGAATGAGAAGTTTTCCACTTGAAAATTTCTTCATCTTTCTTCTTATCATTGACCACATCCAATATTCTTGATTCGTCAACAATGTCTTGAAAAAATTCTTCCTTCATGCAATGACCATGTTTCCATGATGAGGTTGCAAAGAGAAATTTCCACCAAACATTTGTGGAGAATTGCAAAGATGTGTTTTTTGTTCACCAACAAATTCATTATCTTTAGAAATAAAACATATCACCCATGGATCCTCTTGTTGCAAATGCCCTTGTTTTGATGCATGAAAGATATCTTCTTCATTAAACTATGCTTTAGACAAGCACATTGTTGGTCACTATAATTGCTTAATTGATTAAAACAATCAAGTGATACATAAATTATCAACCCAGGGAAGTCTTTTATTTCAAAGATAACCACGCACTATATATGCTCAATTCCAAAAACAACTTAGAGTTGTAGTAAAGAAACTTATACTAATCACACTTGCTTGAATACACTGAAGTTCTGAATTAAATCACAGGAAAGAAATTTCCCTATTGCAGATCTTAAAGATTAATCTAAAGAATCCTGGATTACATTAAAATATCACTTGCAACAGGAAATAACAACTATTCTGCAACCAGAGAACAGGACCCTTACTCTCAACAAAGACTTCAGTACTTTAACTGTGATTAACACTCTTTCATGAAAACAGTAATGTAGAGAAAATTAACTCTATCTAGCAGAGAACAAGGCCATCTAATTCCTTCCTTTCTAAGCAGGAACTTTTAGCCCTATTTCTGATTAGCACACTTGTGAAAAATAATTGAAGTTTACAGAGAACAGGATGTTCTGATTCCTTCCTTTCTAAGCAGGAACCCTTAACCCAATCCCTGGATAGCACACTTGCAAAGGTAATTGAAATCTACAGAGGACAGGGTGTTATGATTCCTTCTTGTCTGAGCAGGAACCCTTAACCCAATCTCTGGCTAGTACACTTGCAAAATTAAATGAAATCTACAGAGGACAGGATGTTCTGCTTCCTTCCTGTCTAAGCAGGAACCCTTAACCCAGTCTCTGGCTAGCACACTTGCAGAAGTAAATGAATCCTACAGAGAATAGGATGTTCTGATTCCTTCCTGTCTGAGCAGGAACCCTTAACCCAATCTCTGGCTAGCACACTTGCAGAATTAAATGAAATCTACAGAGGACAGGATGTTCTGATTCCTTCCTGTCTGAGCAGGAACCCTTAACCCAGTCTCTGGCTAGCACACTTGCAGAAGTAAATGAATCCTACAGAGAACAGGATGTTCTGATCCCTTCCTGTCTGAGCAGGAACCCTTAACCCAGTCTTCGGCTAGCCTCATATGATCATCACACAAGATTGCTAATAAAAAGAATTACGAATTTCATTCAATAAACTAAGACAGAGTCAGTAGTGTTTCAGTAAAGAGGAATTCATTAAAGACAGTGTTTCAGCAAACCAAAGCATAAACATAGATTATACTAACACACTTCTAAACTAATGGGTGAATCTTGTGAAGAAGGTGGGCCCTCCCTTCTCACAAGATTCCCCTGAAACGAGAAAGCTAGAGAAGGATGTTCAAAGCAGTCTTTTATTCATCTGTCAAAATATCACATTACAATCTGGAAATGAAATACATCCCTCTTCTCTGGAGCTTCTTCAATACATAAAACTTGGATCCCTCGAATGATGATTTCCTCTTATTTTAAAGAGGGAATCCCTTCGATACAATTGATCAAAAATTACAATGTTTATCTGAGTCCTATCTTTAGTCGGATCTACTTTCTAAACTAGAATAGGATGTCCTAGTCTCGCGCAACAGAATGCTATTACAGGAGCTGAATGAGGTATTGTTGTTACGGCTGGTGTAAAAGCTTCTTCTCGTTGCTTCTGATGTTGTTTCAGCATCGCAATTCACGGGCTGTTTCAGCCACGTGAATTGCGCTCTTGACTGTGTCGGCATTCTTATGTAGGAGCGACGGTTAATGCTTTGTTGACCACTGACTGTGACGACTTCCTTTGTGTTTCAGCATCGTCGGTCCTTGCGGTTTCCTCTGTGTTTCAGCATCTGCAACTCTGGACTGTGTGACAGCTCCGTGTTTCAGTGTCTGTGACTCCGGACTGTGTAACAACTATGTGTTTCAGCATCAGTGACCTCGAACTGTATGACAGCTCTGCGTTTCAGCATCAGTGACCTCGAACTGTATGACAGCTCTGTGTTTCAACATTAGTTCTGTGTTTCAACAACTGCGACCTTGGACTATATAGCAGCTCTGTGTTTCAGCAACAACGACCTTGGACAGTTCTGTGTTTCAGCAATAGGCCTCAAGTGCTAATCTACAGTTTTGAACACGTATGCATTTCTAATCAATGGTTAAGTATGAGAGTGATGTAAATTATTATGCAAAACAAATTAAATGTATAGTAATGAGAAGGGACGTTGTATACCTTTGGGATGATCAGATAAAGTGATAGTATGAGTCTAAATATAGGTGATCAAGAGTATAATAGTGGCAAAAAGTATAGGCAAAAAGGTACATTGTGTGGTCCTAACATCCCCCCCAACTCAAGGTGTTGCATGTCCTCAGGGAACTCACTCTGAATCAGAGTCTTGATACCGACTCTGATCGTGTAAATTACTCAAGCAGTAGCTCTGGGAGGTACTGTTCATTGGCGTTTTGAACCCTTGCACCTGCTGCAATCTTTGCCATGCTGATGTTTCTGCCTTCTTAGGCAGCTTATAACTGACTTGATACCTTTCTATTGGCAACCAGAGAATGGAAAAATAAAACCGGTACCCTATCCAATTTTCAGCACAATGTCTAACACACTGGATATAGTTGGGTATCCTGGAAATTGCTACTTCTAAGTTGGCAGGAACAAAAGGATTGTGTTGTTGTCTCTTCTCCGTGGATTGCTGCCAAAACAGGTTATTGGCCTAGAGGGCAGGAATCTCTATGGATATGATGATGTGTTCACAATCCTGGAGCACTTCTGATTGTAGCTGTTGAACATGTTCAGTCACCCCTGGTTGTTTTAAGAACTCATAATATTGTGAGATAAAGGTAGCTTCCCTCTGTGGTTCTGGTCTAATCCAGAGGAGGCGATTATCTTCATTGTGCTTAGCAGCCAAAAATTCATCTTGCCACAAAATCTGATTAGAGAGAAAGGAAGTAAATGCTCGAATTTGAATGTCCCCAACAAGGGGATTTATGTTTAGCAACCTGTTTTCTGGAATAGCCTCATTATGAAAGTATGCCTCACAGAGGAGGTGTTGATCCTTGGTAGAGGCAGCTACAAAATTTTTGATAAAATCTGCTGGTTGTATTACTCCATGGGACTTACCTTCTATAATGGATTTGATCTGAAACCATGTGAGTCTCTCCATAAGGAATAATGAGTAGTTGCAAGATGGATTTCTTGTGGCCAGTAGCTTCTGCACCAAATCAAATATCAGGACCAATCTGCCTTTCAATTCTTTGTTCTTCTTCTTAAGGTCACGAGCTTCCTGGCGTGTCTGTTCTAATACTTCCCAATTTGAGAAAGTGTGATTTATCCAGATTTGTTTGTGCACTTGCAGGTTTTTGGCTTGTGTTTCAGCATACTCTTTCTTCCATTTTTGTATTTCTGCCTGCTCATCCCATAGACGAGTCTGTGTTTCATCATTGGAAGTAGTGGGATGAGATAAGGTCTGAGTATATTGTTCCCTGGAAGTGGAGAGATTGATCTGGTTGGGAGGTGTAAATTCCTCCATGGGCACTGTCTGTACAACCTTGTTGACAAAGGTAGGGGCTTCTTTTGTTGCAATGCAGAGCTCAGTCTTAAGCTTGAGAGGGCCTGCTGGTTCTTGTGTTATAGCAGGTTCAGTCTTGAGCTTGCTAGGGCCTTCTGGTTCTTGTGTTGCAACAGGTTCAGTCTTGAGCTTGCCTGCTGGTTCTTGTGTTGCAGCAGGTTCTTCCTTGACTTCAAAAGGTGAAGGAGTAGGGGCTGCCCCTGGCAATGGGACTTGAATCACCTTATAGCCTGCCTGATGGTAAACATCGCCACATTGGCAACACATGTATTCTTTACACACGCTTTCTGTAGTCTCCTCTGACAAGGTTGTTGTTCGAGCTAAGGTGTGCAAATTTAGTTCTTTTTCATATGCTTCCCTTGCCCTGGCTAATTCTTGCTGATATGCGTCCAATTGAGACTTTAAAAATTGTTTTCTTCCAAGACATCGACCATTGTTTGTTTGGATTGAGAGATGACTGGTTCTTGTGTGGCAGTCATAGCCTTATGAGCTGGTTCTTGTGGAGCAGCTACATGAATGGTAGTTGATGCTTGTGTTTCAGCCTCTTGGTGTAAGGAGAGTAGTGTTTCAGCACCCTCGACCTCTGATTCCTAAATCTCAATTTCAATATCAGTGGTTGGTTCTTGTGTTTCAGCCACTGGGTTTGAGGAGGGTAGTGTTGCAGCATTCGGGGTCTCAGATTCCTCAATTTCAATATCAGTGGTTGGTTCTTGTGTTTCAGCCACTGGATGGGTAGCTGGTTGTGTTTCAACTACTTTACTTGAAACAAATGATGTCTGGGCATCTAGTTCCTGTAACTCAATATCAGTGGCTGGTTCTTGTGTTTCAGCCACTGAGGTTGGAATAGACAAAGATCCCGGGATTGGAAAGGTTGGAGGTGGACGGGGTGTTAGTCGAATTGGTGGGGTGTCTAGGGTAGTGGTCATCAAGGGTGGCCTCATTGAGGCTCTTGTTCGCTTTTTGTGCAAGAAGGGTGGAAAGGGGGCAATCTGTTTTCGTTTTCGTGGAGGTCTTTCCTGAATGATAGGGCAGGCGACATTTTCTGGTTCAGAGTCATCACTGAGAATATGAAGGGCGGGAGTGGATGACTCTGGTAGGGTATGTGGTGGATTTGGTGGGGTAGGGGAATTGACTGGACTGGTTGGTTCTGTGGGCGGGATATTGGGTACTTCGGGGAAGTCTGGGGGGTTTTGCTATTGCTGCTCCTGGGGAATTTCGGCAGCTGGTTGAGGGTTTATGGATGGGTTATCTAGTGGACGGTTTTGTTGGTTAAAACCCATGTTGATGAGTAATTGAACAAGACGGTGGTGGGTAAGTGACAGGGTTGGATCTTTTGCCTTTCGACAGTAATGTGCCATATTCTTCAAACAACCCAACAAATAATAGGGAAGATTGACCCGTCTGTTATGCCTTAAATGAGAAAGTAGAAGAAAGTCGTGTTGGTAGACTACCTGATAGCGACCTTCGCAGGTTAGGTAGTGCTTGATGAATATAGAGACCTCCGGCCACGGGGGTGGCAGTGAGCTTAGATGAACACCCCTACCCTTCAATACAATTCTTTCCTCAGGCAGGAAGAAGCTCTGCTGGACATCCCCGATGATATGCTTTCGGTTGAACTTTCGAGTGTCGTCGATGGGGAGGCCTGAGACCTCTAATATGTCTTCTTTTGTTACAGATATTCGGACGCCTGCGACGACAGAATGGTTCTCCTGAAGATTTCGAGCAAACTGTAGGACTTGTTTTTCATTATATCCTTGAAGTCTGCGGAAGTAATCAAGCCACCCTGTCTACTGGAAGATTTGATACGCTGCTGGATAGTGTTCGAGAAGTGCTGTGGTGGCGGGTTCATTTCGTATGATAGCTCCTCCCATGGCTATTAGCTTAGTAAGATACAACGTCGAGAGTTTGTGTATCAGCTCTGGCCCAAAGTGAGTTTTCCGAGTGACTTATGCAGGAATAGTGGTTAAATGTGCGAAAGGGTGGTGAAATGGGGATGGCAACGGTGAAATCGGGTGTAATGATGGTATCGCAGATTTGATGTGTACTTCCCCTCCCGTCAAGTGCGGTTAGTCATAATTACACTTGAATGGCCATAATGACGTAGAATCTTTCTCATTAACTATAGTCTAACTGAATTGCATAAAATTTACATACCTCGCCTTACCGTTTGATTCGTTCTGCCAACAAGATATCATGCTTGTCCGTGGTAGTCCTGTCGTGGCGGAGACCTTTGAGCTAATAGATAAATTGTGTCGAGGGTTTGCTGATTAGAAGGACGAACTATAATCTTGAGGGCGTAGAAGCTTGCTGACAGACGATGGTGAAAGACTGGTGTTTCAGCGACAGAGAGGAACGAAACAATTGTTGTAGATGAAGAACTACTGATGAATGGTGTTTTAGTATCGGAAGAAAGTCAAAAGTACTGAACGGTGGCGTTTCAGCATCGGAAAAAGTTGAAAGTGCTGAACAATGGTGTTTCAGCATCGGGAAGAAAGTCAAAAGTGTTGCACGGTGGTGTTTGAGCATCGAGAAAAAGCGAAACAATTGCTGGATGGAGTTGTTTCGTCGATGAAGTATGGTGAGGAAATGGTGGACTGTAGTGTTTTGGGAGTGGGAAGAAAAAGTGTTGAACAGTGGTGTTTCAGAATCGGGGAAAAAGTCAACAATGCTGAGCAATGATGTTTCAGCATCAGAAGGGGAAAGGTGAAACAATTGCTAGACGGAGTTGTTTCATCGATGAAGGATGGTGAGGTAATGGGAAAAAGTGGCAAAAAGGTTGTCGAGCCGTGATGGGGGAAAAAGGTGTGAGTTTGGTGTTTCAGTAATGAAGGAAAAGGGGCGGATTGCTGACAGTGGTGTTTCGGCAACAGAGAAAAGTCAAAAGTGTGGAATGGTGGTGGTTCAGCATCAGAGGCAAGTCAAGAGTGCTGAACGGTGGTACAGAGTGTTGAACGATGGTGTTTCAGCGGCGTGAAGGTCAACAGTGCTGAACAATGGTGTTTCAACATCGTGAAAGTCAACAGTGCTGAACAGTGGTGTTTCAGCATCGTGAAAGTCAACAGTGTTGAACAGTGGTGTTTCAGCATCGTGAAAGCTTGTCTTTTTGAAGTGGGATCGTCCTCTTCTGGTGGCTGTGCTTCGATCGGGAATCTGCAAAAATGACTGTAGCATGGTATTTCTCGACAGGGATTATTAGTAAACAAAATCTAATCTAATCTAATACTAAAGAAAATTAACTTAAAAGAATTATTTGTTATTAGGGGTAGAGACCCCCTCAACGAAGAGAAAATGGGCGTCTGCCATGCATGTGGCCTTAAAATCTTCTTTAGAGATAGGTCGTTGGTACAGATGGAGCCGATGACCATTTACAAGTAACGGAGTTCTGGAGTCATCGATTGTGAGGAGCCTTACTATTCCATTGGGGAAAACTGTGTCTACTTCGTAAGGTCCCAACCATCTTGTACGCAGTTTCCCTTGAAATTCTTTGAACCGGGAATCA